>JARUHE010318112.1:0-11598 GCA_031471125.1 Archaeomysis grebnitzkii | reverse complement strand
ATGGCCTTGTATATTTATAGAAAATCTTTTTTAATATGTCTTCGTCATTTTTGTAATTTGCATGCATCTGGTTTTGAAAATAGATTTTTATTTTATTCTTTGTATCAGCATTTATATTACGTCGGCTGTGAAATTAACACAACTAAATTTGTAAATTAATAATGAACACAACTATTTAGGAGAGATTCAATATACTGAAATAATGAAGCTTTCAATATGCAAAATTTTGTTTTGAATTTAAACGGGAATCCCAATTGATAATAATTAATTAAGTTAATTGGTATTTTGCAGTCAAATTAGTTTTTTTGCAGCCTATACATAACAATTCCCAACAAATTTCATTTTTGCAGCCTACACCTAGTAGTCCCCAATTAATTTATTTTCTCGCAGTCCGCACCTAGCAACTGCCTAGCAACCTAGCAACCTAGCAACTGCCGATGGGGACGTTCGTGTACTCGGCGGAGCGCGAGACCTTCCAAATGTCGGTGACTCTGGGGGAGGTGTTCATGACGGTGCCAGCGGACGACCCGGAGGCGGAGGAAACCTTTCACGGATTCACCTTCTGGTTCATGCCGATCATAATTTTCCTGGACACCTTCCGCGAAGAATTTCTTGGCGGAGACATTCCATCAGTCACAAAGAGTAAGAACAAAAACAGGTAATTGTTTGCATACTTTGACGTGCTTGACTGACTGTATATGAATTGTGTTTAGTCATTTAGTTCAGTATTAACTCGTGTAAAGTCATACATGAGTTATGTATGGGGTGTATACGATTAGGGTGTCGTGTGCTGTTGTGTTCGAGCCTTGTATGATTCAAATTCAATGTTTTTAGTGTAGAATCACTGACCTATATATATATGAACTGACCGAAGCGTCCATTCAGGTAAAGCTTTTTTGGAAAGATGTTTCTTCTTCTTTTTGGATCATTGTACAAGTTTATTTCCAAAAAAGGTCGATCTAAAATATTCTAACTTCCGTTATTATTGAATTAGTAAATTATTGAGGAAAAAAGATCAACTTCATAAATTTTTAATGATTAAATATACAATTCTTAAATTGTTAATGATTAAATGTACAATTCTTAAATTGTTAATGATTAAATATACAATTCTTAAATTGTTTATGATTAAATATACAATTCTTAGATTTTCTGTTCAATAAACATTGAATTTTTCAATTTAGAAAATTAATTTAATTGATAATATTTATTTTTATTACAAAACATGATGTTTCCAACGATGAATATACACCAAAGGCATAAAGATGTTTTTTTATTTATCTTAAATTGGTGCATACACCAAATCACATGTGAGAACAAGAGTCACGATAGTATAATCTATTTATAAAAACTTACACTTTTAAGACTTTTTCCTCCATTGCTGCGAAGTATTTTTTATTTTTGTGGAGGAAGTAAAACGAGTGCATTGGATATGCCACAGAGCGAGGTGAATCAACTCAATGCATGGACTAAGAGTGGGAATATTGCATACACTAAATTTACCTAAATTTACCTAAATTTACCTAAATTTACCTAAATTTACCGAAAACATAACCCGCATCAAACGTACTATATGGAAGAAATAGGAAACAGACAAACACTTCGAGATGTTGAAAAATAGGCCTATGAAGTTATTATAGGGTCTAAATACCATAAGAATACGAACAGATTGATGTCAGATAACATTAAATAGTCCTTGCAAAGTTAAAACATGATATAGCGTACATATAATTTAAAGTTAACATTACGTGTCATAAACTGACAAGTAAATAAAAATTATTCTACTAAAAAATATTTAACGAATATTAAGGAAGTTTTCAACAATGTCGCACTTTAATATATACCCGCCCAATTGTCTATGCTAAGCACAGCACCGGATGTAAACAAAAAAATGGTTTCAAAATAGCGGTTTGTGGATTCAAGATTATGTAAATATTCGACGACAAATTAATGGGCGGGCCAGGCCATATATATATACATATATATAGGTGAGTGGGGAGAATCATGCACTTTTAATTTTTGTAGGGTGAAAATGTGCATTTTTTGTTTCAAGTACAAAAACACTAGGAACATACTGTGCAATTATTGTTGTATAGTTTTTTAATGGTTCTACAAACCTTTATATCGCATATAAGGAGAAGAGTTGAGCTGCGCTCGTGGAAGAACTTGCCATCGGATTCGCTGGGATTCATCCCTGTAGGTTCCCGTCAGCAGGGTTCACTCCGTGGAAGCCCTCACTGTAGGATTATTCCTGCGGAGTTCCTCCCTGTAGGATTCCACCTTGTAGGCGCCCTAATCGTGAGGATCTTCTCCATGGTGTTCTCCAGCGCTGGAGTCCTCCCTGTAGGTGATAGCCCATAGGATTCCACACCAAAGGACTCTTCTCAAAGTGGTGAAAATTTAGTTTGTAGTTGTTAATATTAGCCGGTATTGTCAATTACGACAGTGAAAGTTCAGCTTTGCCAAATTTTAGACGACCGTTCACGATATTGTGGACTGAATGAGAACCACAGCTCCAGGGTCCACGATAATCCCATCAACAACATATCGAATATGAATTTTCATCTGCTTCTAATATTTAATTTGTTTTTTAAACATTATAGAATTTAATAATGGGATTTTTTAAGTTCATTATTTTTTCTTTTTACGAAATATCTGTAAACTGGAATGTTGATGACTATCAACGGTGATCCCATTGGCTGTTCGCATCAACATTTGTATTATTTTTCAAAGTAAATTAATTTAGGCATGTTATATATTTTTGATATTTTATGTTGTTTTATTATTTATTGTTTTTTTACTTTTTTAATATTGCTACGTGAGAAATTGTTTATCATTGAAATGCGAACGCAACCATTGCTGCTTAACTCTCTAGTGTGTTCATGGGAAAGTACAAACTCCATACAAGAAGGATTGTCTCCAATAATAATTTTATTTTAGTCAAAGCTAATGTGGTAGAGGAGGTCAGATATTGAAGTGTTAGTGGAGAACTAGTAAGCTATACAATATTTCATTAAAAATATTAAACTGCGTGTGTGACAAGTTTGGTTTGTGTGAGTTTTCGTCTTAATCTTTTGTTTTCAAACAATAATGTATTAATTAATATAACCAAACCTACAAATTTGTTTTAGCTTAAGAATCACTTTAATCCCTACTTTTCCAGACAGAAAAGAGAAATTTACTTCGACCAAACAATGCTTTATAGAATATTGGAGTCAAAGTTGAGATTTCTTTTCGGATTTGAAAATGATGACAACAGCGAATGTCTTCTCCGATTAATTTGCCAGACACATCAACTGCCTTCCATTACAGACTCCCTGGCTGGAAAAATTCTACATACTGTTTTTTCGTGAGTAGAAGAAACAAAAATTCGAACTACAGTAAAATACAATTATTGTTATTATGAATTAGTTACGATTATTCAATAGCTTGGCAATAAAACAAACTTAAGTTTAAAATTAAACACACAGTTTCACGAGATTGACTTTATTTAGAAACAATTCTTTCAATATACTTCAGTGTCAACTGACCCCCTTTTCAGTGAAAAATTGTTTTTTTTTTTTTAGAAAAATTGACCTTATTAGAGAAGAGCATTATCGTATACAGTGTACTATAGCTTTACATTCTTCAAAATAATGTTATGTAATGTTATGGAGGTTTCCATAACATTATTTTGAAGAATATGAAGCTATAGTATATTTGGTAATGCTCTTCTCTAATATATTATTATTATTATAATTATTATATTATATTATATTATAGTACTATATTATTATTATTATTATTATTATTATTATTATTATTATATTATATTATATTATAGTACTATATTATTATTATTATTATATTATATTATATTATATTATAGTACTATATTATTATTATTATTATTATTATATTATATTATATTATAGTACTATATTATTATTATTATTATTATATATGATAATGCTCTTCTCTAATAAGGTAGTTTTTCTCAAAAACAATCGATGAAAACAGTTTTCTATGAAGAGGTGTCAGTCGACACCATAATCTATAGAAAAAGTTGTATGTAAATGAAGTCAACCGTGAAAGTGTTTAATTTTAAAGAACAACAAAAAATAGAATGTTCTCTCCAACAAAGCTTCAGTTTATTTACGTCGCATTTGTTTAATTCTTATCCAAAGCAAGAAAATCTACATAAGGTTCTTGCTCTAACTGCAGCAATTGTTTTATATTTGCATAAAATCTCATAGAGAGGGTTGCCCTAAGATCTTAGAATATAAAAACTCTTTTAAATATAATAGTGAGGAACGAGTTAATTTTTTAGTGTATCTATATTGCATTATTTTATTCCAGCCAAGAAATAGAAACTCACCATGAATCGAACACTGCCTAAATATTGAGCAATTAATGTAGAATTGGTAATAAATAATTAAAACATTAAAAATCTAAACTGTTAAAATATTTGTTCCGACGTTTCCAATTCAATTTATGTCCGCTTCAATGTGTTTATTATATCAATATTATTTTTCTAGATAACTGTTGTACATCATTGCACTTCCATTGGTTTTGATTATGGGTTACTCATTATGACAATGGAAGTGGCATATTGGTGTCAATTTATTGAATGAATTCTTCTTTTAAGGGAAAATACATTTTACATTAACTTAACACCTACTTTATTAAGACTATTGAAGCAAGGTTATAAGAAAAACTTTTGTTATTCAACTTTTCCTAGTCCTATGAAGGGTTGTTGTTGCTAGAAAATATGTTTACAATATTCTTTCTTATTTAACATGTTTCTCCATCTTGGTATTTTTTAATTTGTTGCCAGTCAATTTTATTATATTTTAGAAATACCTCTCCTTGCTTAAGGCGTAATCTTCTGGTTACTCAACATTATCCACTGTAGCATAGCAACACACGTTTTGTGTTTATTATTGATTTTCCAAGGCACAGTTAACCTTTTTAGCTTCACTTGATCTCTTTTTCTAACTGCAAAAGCTCAATTTAATAAATATGTCCAGATTGTCACTCATTTACCGTCATGGTATTTTGTTATTCCTCCTGCCATGGTTGTACATCTGCTCTTGGTTTCGTTTGTTTGCCCACATATATTCAACCTTCGGAAGGCTGACATTAACAGTTTATGTTTTCATTATGAGAGATGATGGCCGAGTGGCTTACCTGAGGACTAATGCTGCATGACCAAATTTTATTTGCATCGACTCGACTGCACTCAATGTTATTATTTGGAAATTTAATTTGAGAGTCTTCTTTTAGGACATCACTTGCTAAGTTTACCCTTGGAGGAAGCGTATTACTTGATAATAGTAACAATGTCTAAATACAGGGTGTTTATAAATTAACTCCGTATTTTGATTAAATTATAGATTTTTATATAAAATTCGTATTGAATTATTTTGATCATGTTCAAATCGTACTCTACACAAAATTTGAGTGTTTTAAGTACAGGGTGTTCCTATACATTTAAAAATTCCTTCTTAATGATTGTTAAGACACAAAACAATTTTACTAGCCAAATTATGAACAAAAGAGAAAACAAAGTTTAATCAACAACATATCCGTCCGTATCTCTGCACATTGTAAAGAGATCTTTAGCATTGCGAAAAAAATTGTGGAGCATTTCGGGTGTTATGTATAACACTGCGGAACGCATGCGTTCTTTAAGTTTAGTTAAATTATTAATTCTTTGCTGATACACTTTTGCTTTGACAAAGCCCCATGTAAAAAAATTCAGGGGGGTTAAATCTGGAGAACGCGGAGGCCAAGGTCTAGCTCCTCCACGTCTAATCCATGTTGTATGACATAAAACATCATTAATTAAAACAATTGAAATTCTAACCTTTTCATTCCTCTTGAATTATCAAATTTGTATTAGACGATTACTGTTTCTAAATGGCAGCTAAAACATTGTAATAACATTTTTTTCCTTATTTTTTAAACTTTTAACATTTGTCTATATATGAACGTCGTTATAACCTATATGTTTCTCTTATTTCTAATATTATTGTGTTATATCCTCTGTTGTTTGGTTACTTATATGATTAATCATTAACTTTCAATTGTCCAAATGCTTTGTCACCAAATTATCCCGTTTCAGGCCAAGATGGGGAGAAAAAGAAGACCTTTTAGACTATTTAGTGGCATCCATAATTGGTAAAAAGGATACTTTGGACTGTGCAACACACTACAAACTATGTTCTGTCAATCTATCGAAATTTTTCTATTTGAATAGTACAAATTCAAACCAACGTTGTAACTACAGTAAGTGTTAAACATTTAGTCCATTAATGAAAGAATTGTTCCATACAATAAAGGCTGTTTTCATTGCAAGTTCAGTGTATTTGAGTTCTTATAGTAACAATTAATCAGACAGAAAAACATTAAGTGATATTAAAAGGACCTAAGTGAACTGGCTAGAAACTTTGAATGATGAATTTGCTGTGAATTGTTTTTCATAACCTTTTGGTATACGTTGGATCTTGTTTAGTTCTAAGAAAGCCAAATGTTGATGACACTATAATTAGTAAACATGTCTTGCAGCCATAGATTGGTCCATTTAAACATGACTCCAAATGAGAAAGAGTGCCACCCCATCAAATTAATGCGTTGTAGGCGTGAACATTTGTTTTATAAATTATTTATTTACGTTTTTTGAGAACATTTTAATTGATTCCTAAGTGAACCCTACAAAAATTCAATTATTGAATTGTATACAATTTTATCTCAATTATGTACAAGTTCATTACAAATGTATGCGAGTTCGTCATAAGTATATACGACTTTTTACACGAATCTATACAACCAACGCCGCCGCCTGTACTACTTGCCTCTACTACAGGCCTTGACCAATACTTTCAAGAAAGATACTCTATAATAAAACAACCATTTGATAACAGTGCAGCATAGATGATAAAAAAAACTTTGTATTGTATAAGCCTAGATAAATATGGCTACGACAAAAGTTGGTATCAGATACACCTTTCGCCTTTTGTTTTGTTATAGTTGGTTGGTTGATCTGTTTAAAGCCATTTTACACCCTTCATGGTCAATGAGACTAGGATCAAAGGTGATCCCAACCATTTAAAATACACATGCATGTACCACCCCTTCTCTGAGTTGCTATTTACCAATTGAAAAGGGAGAGTGAGGCTCCCCTTAACATACGGCTTGTTACAGGGACACGTAAGAAGTATTTATAACCTTCCCTTTAGGCTGTGTTTACATACAGACATATATATTGTATTTCACAGTTGCATTTTCCTAACATCATGTTTTGTTATGGTACAAGTATGTAGTTTATGGTGCAGGTATGTAGTACAGTCGGCGTTGGTACAATATTTTTGGGAATTCACAATATTTACCTTTATTTGCTGTTTGTAAAACTAGCTTCAGCCTTGGAATCACAAGAAAACTAGAATACGCAAAAGAAACACATGTATATAAACATATTTAAAATAAATTATATTGAAAAAAAAAAAATCTTTTCATTTTAGCTGTGAAATTGTTAGGTAGAATATACTTAATGCTGTAATTTTTATTTTGAATGATAAATAAAGATATGAAAATTATACTTCTTGTTTTTTTTACATTTTTAAATTAATTTGCTTTTTGTTCTTAATTGTTAATTAATAGCATCATATAATTTCAATGACTTGCATTTATAAGGTTATTTGGCACGAAATAAGGCACTGTGACGTCACACATCTGTGTATTGACTCATCTGAACTGCTGTCTCATGGTTGGTTCTCTGTTTAAAGTCCCTTTACACCCTTCAAGACCAATGATGCTAGTATAAAAGAAGATCGCCAACCACTAAAATGTTTATATGAAGGTAACACAGATGATGCGCCTGTTGCAGTGACGAGGAAGAACCAATGTTGTCCTCACCCTTCCATCAAACCAACATAAAATGTTTTTCATTTGCATCACCCTTCAATTATAATTTTATCACACATTCTATTCTTTTTATTTTTTTATGATTGAACAAACAAGCATTTATGATTTTGTATTCTAAAATTGCAAGAAAAACTCTTGCCAACTAACTCAACTAAACTATAAATAAATTGTATTACAAAAAACTTAATTACAAATACTAAATAAAAGATAAAACCTGTTAAAATTTGAACTGATTTGAATTTTCCTTAAATTTACTTTGTTATTTAATAACCAGCTTTTAAGCTATATAATTTAAGTTTGATTATAACATTCCATGAAAGCCCTACCAAAAATATGAAAAAATGTACGAATCATAGAAAAAAGGTTGCTCTGATAAACATCAACTATACAACCAAAAACTGTAAGAATTAGTAGACAGGGTCGTTCATCTTACATTGGAGCCTTACAAGGTTTGGTGCAACAGCTTGTTGGTTTTTCAACTGGTAAATGGATGGATACTTGTCATTTAAGTTGTTAACCGGTTACATTAACAACACATTTTTAGATAGTAAGTTAACCTTAATAATTTAATTAAACGGCCACTCCATTATTTTCCTCCATAGCATTTCAATATATTCAACACATCTGCAACCAATTAGAAATACAAATATTTCAACTTCAATTTGTATTATTAATAATAAGATAGATGTTTACCTTAAGAGGAAAAAAAGGTTGCTAAATGGAAATGATGACATTTATATAAAGCTGTCGACCACCCATTGTTTTTTTTTCCGAAAAATAACGTCCTTACAGAATTCAAGTTTGATAAATGTCATTCGTTCGTCAAATCATCACACCTTCAGTTTATACTTCAATCAAATCTTCTCACTCTGATGAACTAGGGCAAATATGGGACTTTGACCTTTCCACGAACTTATATTGAGATCACTGGCTTAAAAACTCACTTGGTTTCTTCTGTGATAAACTTGAGCTTACGCTTCTTTATAAATCGTTTATCATATCAAATATTCACAAAAGCAAAGTTCGTTTCTTGTAACAGTGAATTGCTATAAGAAATGCCCTAGCTCGATAATGTAACAAAACAAAATAATGTTTTGTAAAGAGTAAAAATACTGTATATGTAGAAGGCGCCAGGTTAAGTTGAACATATCAAAATGTTTTCTTTATTGTCCTACAATCTTATAACAAAAACATATACAGTGTAATAAATTATATCATTTTTCCCATAATCTGGATTTAGCTGGATAATAATCATTTTTAATATTTGTAACAAAATTTTAAAAGCTTTGAATTAATCGTAGCTTGATAAACAACAAAATTTAATTTGAATAAACTTAAAACATACGTAAATTTTAAAACAAAACAAAAACTAACATCAAGAAAAATTCCAAATATTACCAATAGAGATAAAGTAAACAAAATTTAATCGCATTGTAAAAGATAGAAACATGTTGAAAACAAAATAAATGTTCATTGGATCTTGAAAAAATAAAAAAAACTACTCATTAATCATAATTATAATTTTTATTATTTTGCCAGTCCAGAATTATTTTTTTTATCAGTTTTCTCATTTTTTAAACGATTAATTTTAACAGCTTATTCTTTATTTTAAAGTTTAAAATTTGTTTTTATGTAATCATGGAAAATTATTTTATACATAAACGCATATTCTAATATTATATAGGTAATACTATAAGCTTTGCCATATCCTAATGGATTATAAGCTTACGACCATTTATACTATGAGTACATCTATCGGGGCAAGTGTAGTTTTAAGCAAACATAAACAACAAAATAAAAGAAGTCTGAATGAATAAATAATAGATTATGAAACTTAACCCTTTAACGCCTGAACTATTATTTCCCTAAGGTCTATAATACAATAAAGTTCGCATTGAAAATAACTCGACAACCGTCCCTGTTTTGTCCCTACAGGCGTTAAGTTTGAGAGAAAAATTATAATTCCATTGAACTATATCAACACAGTATTGAACTGTCAATTTTACATTATTGGTATGAACACAATTTTCACGAGTAATTTATTTCATAACAATGAATCATACATGCAAAATTATATGTTATTAAATTAATGATCATACAGCATCTATCAAATTTCAATCAGTTGAGAAGATAAACAAAATGAATACTCAAATAACAAGGAACTAATAACTATTAGTCAAAAACACATGGTTATGTATATACCCTACATTCTACAAGTACCGTTGTCATTCAGAGCACTACAGGAGGTACATAGATGAACTATGGTTTTATGTTGTAACTATCATCAAAAAGGAGTTTTGAAATTCATAGGGACATCCTTTACATGGAATTCTGAAATTTTGAACAGAGCACAATTTGAACATGATTAAGATAATTCAATTTCATCAAAGTAATTCAATACGAATTTTATATAAAAGTTTTAAGTTCATTAATATAGGTAGTTGGTTTTTGTACACCGTGTATAATAATTCGTGAGATAAGGCTTGCACATACTCATTTCATTATTTAAATAAACTATTTTTAAATTAAGATCAGTCTATTTTGACAAAACCACCCAATTGGTCAAACTATATACTTTTTCAATTTTGTTTTCCAAAATAAAGACAAGCTTAAATTAGTTATAGCATGTTACATGTCGCAAATCGAAAACGTACGTCCGCCATTAATTTTTTCTATAGGTCCTCTTATCTATATATTTACATTCGGTACATACGAGAGAATTGGATTAGGTAAGGTTAGGTGAGTTTCTGTAGTTGTATTTCTTTATAAATACTTAATTTTATAAGTTGTGAGATGATAATTGCATTACGTTATACGCTGCCGAGTCGTCGTACATTTTGATTACTTTTACAGTTTCACCATACAGTTATATGATTTATGCTTTTCACAAATTCTACCTCAGTTGAAAATATTAATTATCGTATGGTAAATTTTTTAAAGTGAAATTTGAAAAAATAACATTTGCATGTTAATAAGGAGGATATTCCCTAAATGTAACCACACATAATTTATTTGTATTGAAATTTATCCGATATTAAACCAAACGTTGACTGCGCTATAAGTGGTATTTAATTAGTTAATAATCGACAATTTTTTAATAAATTTAACTATAGAACCTAACTTCACTTAAAAACTTTATTCGTTGATTTCAATTCAAGCAGAACTGCTGAAAAGTATTGTTACATTAAAATATGAACGCACTTAAGTCTTGCCTGCTGTAGATAAAATTAATTTAGTTAAGATATATTTACAACTATTTCGAGATAAGTTTTAGTTTCGAACCTTTAAACATTATTACAGAAGAATTTTCTTTAAGTGTGATTATGCAAGACTAATATTTTTATAAAGTATCTTTAACCTTTTTTTAAATTAAACAGACCCAAAGTATATTTACGAATTAAAAGTTTTTATAAGTTTATGATTTTCTAGTTTTTATAAGTCTAAGACAATTAAACTCATCTTACATTTTTTTTGTTGTCGAGAAATAAAAACAAAATTGATATATAATGGGTTTGTTTGGCCATTATTATGCAAGAGTTGTTTAGGGAAGGCTCGAATAATTGTTATTATTTGTTTTCTTTATGTGACGAGAAAATGACTTTCTTCACCAAGTTCAATTATTTTTTGCAACTTCTTGTGAGGTCTACGCTTCTGCGGACTACTCTCTTGCATACACCAATTTAATGGGACGGA
>JARUHE010318101.1:0-11598 GCA_031471125.1 Archaeomysis grebnitzkii | reverse complement strand
TCAGGGATACGATAACTCAGGGATACGATAACTCAGGGATACGATAACTCAGGGATACGATCACTCAGGGATACGATAACTCAGGGATACGATAACTCAGGGATACGATAACTCAGGGATACGATAACTCTGGGATACGATAACTCAGTAGTTTCACTGTATTTTAATCAAATTTTAATTCAAAGTTAATTCATCATTTCTAACGACGTTTAAATAAACTGATGAAACAAATCACTTTAGTTTTGATGTTGTTTATTTCAAAATAATTCGGAGAGTGGAAAGTAATTGGGATGAGAGGTAAACAAACTGTTCTTTGATGGCATTTAATGAATGATGCAGCACAATTGATCAACTTATCTCGTCTATCAAAGTTGAACAAAATTAATCATTCCAAATATTGAGGTTTTAAACATTAATCAATTACGTTCCAGCTTCATAATTGTTACATTAACGATGTAATTTCAATTAAAAATGGTTCACGGCTTTTGTGAAGTTTTTTTTTATATATGGAAGGTAATATTTCTAAAGGGTGGATATATTCTCTTTTATATTTACATTTTTGTATATTAATTATCTGTATCAAGATCTAACCAAACCATTTTCAATGTTCAACAGCCTATAATTTTATGTGAATACTCCCACTTGGTTTTTCTGGTTTATCTAGTAGTTTAGAAATACATATTAATTTTATACTAAGTTTAATTTTAAACAATGGTTAATATTGATTGAACCAACTTTTTAACATGATTTTTCCATTCTTTATTTTAGTCGCCATTAAATACCAATCGAGCATAGGTGACACTGTCAAAAAGTTTGTTTGGATTTCGACTTGCATGTCAACGTTGCTGCATCCTTGTAGCACCAAATCAATATCATTAACTTGTTTACAATGATACATAGAATTAGTTACTTTTTATTCAGCTTTCTTACTTCATGAGTTTCCTCTTTCTGGTTTAATCCTTTGGTTTGGTATTCTAAATTGCCTCGCTGGTTGCTTACCGTCCATTGTTTTAAATAAATCGTTGCCTCTTGTATTGAGATCAGACTTACTAGTTAAAAAAAATTATGATCGGCATATTCAAGTTTTCTTTATTTTTTTCATTGATCAATATAGAGATGTGTTGATATCATATTGTCATCGAGTTGTAAACAAATAAATGATTCATAAATTGAGAAGATTATTTATTTTTATTCACGCAATTGTTTTTGACAGAAAGAACTGATCAATCAAAGTTAATTGGTTTGTCAAATTTTATCACCATTAATTGAAGCAAAATATGGTTTGCTTGTTTATCTACCCATGAACTATCGCTAATTTTGTTGACGTGTTTTATGGCTTATAAATCCACACTTGAGTTGTAGCAGATAACTTGTGACGAATGTTTACATGTTCTGTTCGTCATGTTGATGTTGCCATGAAGTTTGTTTACTTTTCGGCAGAAGGAGGATGTTCACATGGACGGGCCAACGTATAACAATGAAATATGCCTTCGCCTAAATTTCATCCTTTTCATAATGAATTGTTTTAATTTATTTTAATTTAATATACGTTTTTTTTATTTTTAAAAATCCATTTAGTTTCTCAGAATACCGTTCTGTAAAACATAATAAAAACAACCACGAGTAAATGCTACGCAATAAAAGCTATGTTTGTATAGTCAAATAGTTTATAATTTTGTGTAATTGTAAATACAATGCTATTTATTAATATATTAACATTTAACAATGAAGATCAATTTCTGTATAAATGTATATTTTAATAAGTAAATACTGATTTAACCAAAAAAAATCCGTTGTGACACCAGTGTAGAATGTTGTGTTTGTTATGTTCATTTAAACAAACTATTCTGTAAAATCATTTTATTATTTTGAGAAGATGTCAAGTTAGTCTCCAAATCATCCACCGTCCCAACAACAACAACAATCAGAGGACAGTTATTGAAACTGTATTTTTCAAACACAGTTTAATAATGTAATGCAGAATTTTTGCTTTAATGTGTGTATTATTTTAAGATTTTGTTCTTAATGAAACTTTTTGATATTAGTAAATAATTTATAAATCTATATTAGAATCAATTGGGAGGGCCATGCACCCTAAATCTTTAATACACTGCAAATCTAGTATAGTGAAGTTTCATAGCAATAAAGACACCCCAATCTTGTTATTATTGTTTTGATGTCGGATCATTATTTTGAAATCGAATACATTAATGTGGAGTTAAAAATCTAGGTCTAAATCTATAAAATGTTTCGTACTTTTTCCGTCTATTAAACTTCCTTTCTTTGAGTAAAGTTATAAAATTGTTTTTTCATTGTCATTTATCTGTGAGTTGCATTTTCAAATGTAAATTTGAATCGAAATGACTTGTCTTATCATTTCAAAACAACGATAATTTTTTATAGAACTTCAACCGTCTTCGAAACGTCGCCGAATGTATTGAAGAGAAACAAGATGCACGCGGATGGAGAAGCAACACCGAAGCGTTAGATTTGGTCTTGAGCTAAACGATCATAATTAAGATAACTTCGCCATTAACTGCAACGCTATCTCGCCTCGCCTCTCCTCTCCTTGCCTTGCCTTGCCTTGCCTTGCACGTTACATCTTTCGCCTCACCTCTAAACAACAACAACAACAACTACCACAGCGACAACAACAGAGGCAGAAATGTGTCTGTCGGAAGTGGTCATTGATAGTAACGAATATGGCAATAACAGCAATAAAATCAATAATAATGACAATAACAATAATAATACCAATGAAAACAAATAATAACAACAACAACGACAAAAATTGTGACAGAAATGCACCAGGCATACTAATTAATTGTAACAATAATATAAATAGTAACAACAACAGCAATATTAACCAAAATGCATTCAGGATATAAATTGTTTTTTTTAAAGTAGTTATAAAGAGAAATAAATTACTGATTAATATTGTGTTTGATTCTTCTCCAACGTTTGCCCTTAGATTTCCCACAAGATGATCTGTGACAATCATCATCATCATCATCCTGAAAAGTGATTTAAATAAATGATTCGAAATGTTTGTTTATGTTTGAAAGAAATTCCTTATGAAGAAAAACATCTGGTCAACATTTGGGCTCGTTTTGATGTGTTTGGTTTTCTTAAAAGATTTGTTAATATTACGAAAAATAATTAATTAATCCACTTAATTTGTGGTTCATCGCCTGAAAAATTTGTTATGAAATTTTTGCTTTAATTATTGTTGTTGCTATTATTATTTATGATGAGTATGTTATACTATTGTTGGTATCATTATTTCTGAAGGGTATGTTATACTATTGTTGGTGTTGTTATTTATGATGAGTATGTTATAGTATTGTTGGTATTGTTATTGTTATTTATGATGGGTATGTTACTATTGTTGGTATTGTAACTTGTAATGGATTTGTTTCCATATGTATAATGTTTCTAAGAAAAACTTAATTAGTTATGTATGTAAAATTTATCTAATTTGGAGCAGGCGTGTGAACATAATTCTAATTATTCTGCATGGAGGTTTTTATTTCTAGGATTTATAGTTTTTTACTAAAGAATGTTTTCTTTCGCATTGGAACGAAAAAATTATTACAAAACTGTCAATCTTTTTATGATGTAGTGAAAGTTTTATAATCCAAATCAGGCATATGCTGAAACAATTATTCAAACATGCTTTTGTTGTGAAATTGTATGTTCTAATAATATTCTAATACATTTGAAATTTTGTTGATCTTAGTGTTTTAGAAATTTATTGAGATTCGAATTTAATTTGTACAAACCAGATTGTTGCTTCAATTTTTTTGATTAACCAATTAATATTATCAAAGGTAAATGGCAAATAATTTTTGTTAGAACCTCTAATTACAACCGTCGAGGACATTTAATTAAAGAAGTGTATAAAGATAAACGATCCTTTGAAAAGATTTTATTGAAAGGCCGTTCAGTGCAGATAAAAGCCGTTAGCGAGCGTGTTTTGATGTCGTGTTGACGATTACGTCACTAATGTATGGTGTTGATGGTGTGGACTGTGCGATGACAGATGTTTAGGATAAAGTGACGTCGAATCACTATCATTACGCATTATTATTTAATGCGCGCATTATCTCTTTCCACGACCGGCCATTTGCCCGAGAAATGCCAGCTATTTTGTGTCATTAAGTGCGTCATTATTTTATTAAATTTTTATCTCTTTTGGTAACCATTTCGGTTGGGTTTCGTCATGATTTATGTGTGGATTTAATTGAATCGAATTACTTTCTCCAGATTAACGTTGCCTTGCCAGTGAGTAGACGCCCGTGTTGGTCAGTTCATTGTTTGAGAAAGTACAGTCCTTGTCTTGTCGTGTTTTTAAATTCCAAAATTATATTACAATTCTATTCTGTCTTGAATTTTGTTGAGTATTTCTAGGAATTTATTTTTCAGTTTAGATAGAATTGTATCATTCAATACAATTCCGTTTAATGGGTTCAATGGGCGGTGAATGTGCGTCAATCGCATAACAGCCAAACTACAATTAATCAACTAACTAACGGGCTCAATGTTAAATGCGTAGCTATTGCTCTAGGGTAAAACCACTGCATGTATATATCAATGCTTAGATATTGATTCTGTAACTATGAATAATCTAAAGAGTTGAGTAACAAGGATAACCTAACCAGAGAATAATTTAGCTAAATTATAAGGAAACGACACACCCTTGCACTTTGTACCTATTATGTTAGGTTGGCAACCTGAGCCAACATTTTATCTGGAGTCTTAACATTGAAAATGTTGATTAAATGTTTCAAAATTGTTGATAATTCGATTTATTAATGTTTGCAAATGTTTGTTTTAATTTTTATACTAATCTACTTTTTATTTTGAATTTTGTTAAATAATTAGTTCATGGCAACAATAATTCATGTTCTTTTTTAATTTTCATTTAATACATGCTTATGTAATTCTGATTTTAATGTATATTTCTTATATCCATTTTCAATGTATTTTAAAATATAATGGCGTACATGTGATCAAATTCTTACGTATGTTACCTCTGATCTTTCAGACTTCGCTCCACAAACTACATAAACAATTAATGTTGTTCCATATGAATAAACTTTATTATTTACGTAGTTTGTAAAATAAGCTCATAACTGTTAAGATAAAATATTCACATTTATGGCCACATAGTTTTAAAAAGTTCTGAAGTCACGTTCACTGTATAATAATTGAACGGTTGAGAGGTGTTTTGCTTCTGGGTCCTCTAATTTTGTAGCTGCTAAATGAAATCTGTCATTCCTTGCGGATTGTATTCTGATTTAATGTGTTTATGTAAAAGTATTGGTGATAATTTGAGCAAAATAATCTCCAATTATAATCCGATATAATCTGCGTTATAAAACTTTTATTGGTGTTTGAAATGAAGAAAATGTTTTGTCTATCATCTCGACCATCGTTCTTGGCGTAATTAGAAAAACGTTTGCAGTGAAACTCGCGGGAAAACACGGAATAAAATGTGAAAATTGGCGGTTTTATTTGGTGTTGCTAGACCTTTGTTGGTCGCTGAAATATTGAGTGTAAATGGATGTTGGGAACCATAAAGATTCCTTGATAAGCCCTGGGCTGGAATCGCCCTCCGCCCTCCCATCTCCTATCTCCCAGGGCTGCTTCCATCTTGGTTGCTTTTTGTGCTAATTAATTCTTTTTGTAACTAAGGGAGATATTTTAATAGAGTTTGTGTTGTTCTGTTACACAAGTCTTAGGTGCTTAGGCACATATACATTGAAAAATATTTTGTCACTGCCTATACATTGTTTCATCACTGTACTTGCACAACATATACATTGTAATATGTATCACTACTATTCGTATCGTATACTATAAATATATAAAAATGTTATACAATCAGTATACACTGTAAAGTGTTGCATCGCTGTTTATAAAATAAGTATACTCTGTGAAATGTTTCATCGTTGTTCATACAATAAGTATACACTGTAAAATGTTTTATCACTATTTGTACACTGTAAGAAGCTTCATCTCAACATAGTACAAACTAAGCAATCATTGTTCTTGTACATCTAGCCGTCCGTAAAACTTGATATAAACATGAATATGCAAATGAAAAGAAATCATTAACAACTTCGAAGAACTTTTACTGAACAGCAGAGGTTATTGGACACATTTAGTTGAGCACAGTTTAGGAGGAAATTTTAAGTTTGTTTTTGTTAAAAGTGAATTTGAATTTTATCTTTTATTATTTAAATTCCCCTTTTAGGACGATGGCTTAATGACCGCCTTTGTAAGTGATAATTTGATCCAATACAATTGACGTCCGATGGAAATAAATAATTCACTCGTGATAATAGAAATAATATAATAATAATTATTTCTAATAATAATTCAATGTTAAAATTTAATTTATTTAAAACTTTTCAGAAACAAAATTATAGCCTTTCCCGATGGCGTTGGTAAATTACAGTTTTATTTTATCAATAATGAAGTGTAACATTAATATGTGAATTTCAATAACGAAAAAGCAAACGTTTTTATATCTACGCAACAATAATAATAATAAAACTTCCATGTTTTATGGTTAATAATAATAAAACTTGTATGTGTTATGTATAATAATAATATACCTTGCATTTGTTATGTATAATAATAATATAACTTGCATTTGTTATGTTTAATAATAAATAATAAGTTTAGCATCATTATAAACTCTGGAGAAAAATGTCTTTCTGTGGAGTTCTCTAGTTTTTGTTTAAAACTTGTTGATGGATTATTACTATAATTTATTTTTGTGCTATTATTTAACACATTATTATTACTTGTATTACAGGTTTTTATGCTATCATTCAGATTTTCTTGACTATTTCATTATTCCATGATTAATACTCTAGAAATTTGGTCTCTTTCCTAACTATAATCTGCAAATGTGCTTGACGTATATGCAGTAATATAATTAGCCGAAATATTGCTATCATTCTCCACAAATTTATACTTGGCTTTTGAACTCGCCATTAATTATTCTGGTTTTACCATTTATATCAAATTCTTTTTTGCCTTGTTGGGAAAATTTACATTTTATTTCGACGGTTTTTATTCTTTGTTTTACTTTTGCTATGTTTTGTTTATCTTCCAATGGCTTAACTGTTTCACATTCGGACGGTCGTTTTGTTCGATTACTGCTTGTGGCGAGCTATTTAAAATTTGTAAAAGTTTGTATACAACAATGTAAACCTTATTGTATGTATGTATGTATGTTTTCATATCATTTAATGGATGAATATATCAAATTGTACAAATAACTTGCCACTCATTAGTATTCATTTCTGCTTCTTCAATTATCCTCAAATTTTGTAATAAAATTATGTAATAAAAAGTAATACCTTCTACATTATTGTTGTTCATTTGTACCAAGAAACCAAGAAAATTTTTGGTAATTTTTTTTCATTGATTAATAATTGTTTAGTTAAATTTCATGAACATACAGTTGTTTATAATTACATATGTTGTGAGTTATAATTAAACGTTCTTTCATTTTTTAGTTGGTTTGTATTTTTTAAAGTTTTATGTTCACTAAAATAAGAGTTGATCTTTCTTAGTAAATAGTTTGGTTATATAATGTTTCTGGAGTGAATATCTGATTTTAGTATTTGTCAAATTCTAATTTTTTTAAGAAAGGTTCAGGAATAAGTTCTCACACAAATTTGTATGCATCATAAGTCGTAACAAATCGCATATCAAATGAAAAGTTTTCATTTTTCATTTGTTAGTATCAATGTCAACATAAGTTATATTTTTAACCAATGTTAAATAAATTCGTATTTTGTTTCCCTGGAACTAGAATCAATACACGATTACCGACAGTGTTCATAATTACCAACACCCTAAGCTTAACTCTATGCAGTTGGATTACAGTGCATTAAAATTAGCATTAGGTTGTTGGTACTTGCTAACACTGTCGGTAACCTTGCAATAATCCTACTGTCAATGTATAAAAATGTATTAAAGTAATTGCTATTAATTAGAAATTATGTTTTGTTCTCCAACATAAATTGTCTTTTAAATTCTGTGAATTATGGAGAATAAAATAAATGGCAAATCCAATGAGATTTCACGAGTGTGTCACAGCGAATGTAATTGTTTTGTGCGACGTTTATGATCACAAACACATGAAGATAAATGTGTGAACGGTGATTTAGCAGTTGGACGAGATAGGTTTATTCAAGCTAGCCCATAAACGCCTGAATTACCATTACAATAATGGCTACATTCTAATTAACGTTGAAAATAATCCTTACGGTACTTTTCTTATGAGTTCATATTAGCGAAATATAACACGTTGATTGTAATTACCATAAGGAGTAAAATCTATGACAATTAGCATTGAAACAACCTTTAATACACGTTCCATGTGTGTCCCTATAGGCAGTGCGGAGTTGATTAATAATGTACAGGCGGAGCAGAGGTGTTTTTCGCCTCGAATTTTGATCCAGCGTGAAATTGTCCTTTTGTCAATTTCCTGCAGTCATCTTCGGCCCAAGGATGTGCACACGTCTCACTCTTCTCTCCTTCATACTTTTTTAGGGCTAATGTCACCCTTAAATATTCGAGCTAATGTCACCCTTAAATATTCGGGCTAATGTCACCCTTAAATATTCGGGCTAATGTCACCCTTGAATGTTTGGGCTAATGTCACCCTTGAATGTTTGGGCTAATATCTCCCTTAAACATTCGGGCTACTGTCACCTTTAAGTGGTTCTTTTAATATCACCCTTTAGTTTTATCAGTTCACACTTATAAATGGACACCCTTGAAAATTTCTGTTAAATTGACCCTTAAGTGTTTCTATTAATTTCACACTTTTTTTATCCACTGTCACCCTAGAATTTTTTGTTAATTTCACCCTTAGAATTGCTCAATCATTTTCGCACTTATTTATTTCTGTTAATTTAACATCACTTTGTCACACTTTAATTATTTTTTTCATACATAATAATTTGTCTTTTTTGTCATGTTTTACGCCCAATTATATATAAATATTTCACATTGTTTCAACTTTTGTTTTCTTATTCTTTTTAATAATGGTAAACTTGTTTTTGTATGAAGTTACTTTGAATTTAATGTTCACTCACAACATACGTATTTGTGCTTAAACTTTTTTTATATGAAGTTGTTTTTAATTTAATATTCACTCACAACATACGTATTTGTGTTTAAACTTTTTTTTAAGAATAATTGTTTTTATACAATTACTCTTATTTATATACAAAGCACAAATTTAAAGTTAAAATTTGCCAACATTTGAAATGAAATAAAACTTATTTTTAAAGTGAAAATGAAAAAAAAGTCAAGTTTGTTTTGCTTTTCTCTTTTGTGTTGAAATAATAAAGCAATTCTATGAGTGAATAATGTGAGCAGTTGGCATGACTCCAATTCGAAAGTACAAAGTCGCCCCAGCAAGAACGGATTATGAAGCGAAAAACATTTCAAAAATCAATTACAGCAATAAGACGAGATTTCAGTGGTTCACCTACAGTGCTGAGGAATCTGATACGATCTTGGCGACCGCTGCGAAATTATTATTAATATTAGGTCAGATAAGATCGGAAATTGTGGCTGCAGCGATTAGAAAAACGACTTCGTCTTTATCGTTAAACTAAATACGGTTTACTTGGTTGTAATCAAACTACGCTGATGGTTAAACACTTTGTGGCTATCAGTAATGACTTATGAATTACTGTTTCTTCTCTGCGAATAAAATGTTACTCTGAAAGTAACATAGTTTTCATTTTATGAAAAAATTCAAGTGTTAGCTATTCAGGATTTTAAGCTAAGAACATGAAATAGTTTATGTAAACAGGCATTGTTGACGATGGACATGTGTATATACTTTAGTATAATATTCAAATGTTTTTTATTTGATAATGGGTTTCAAGAAAATATTTTTATTTTTGAAATGTTTAACAGACTGAATGATTCACCAAACTTTGTTTACATCCGTTAAAAATTATGATTATGTATATCACTGAAAAAAGTGACTAACTTTTTATCTAAGATAGTCAAAATTGACTAACCTTTGTTAACAATGCGTAATTCTTAATAAAGGTTCGTCAATTTGATGATGTTAGTTTGGCTATCTTAGACATAAAAAGTTAGTCAAGCGTTTTCAGTTTTTTTATTAATCATGTTTTAATTGTTTTAAAAAAACATTCTTTACTTTAATATACTTATTAGTGACAGAGAAAAATTAGTTTTTGTTTTTGTTTTATCTTGCATCAGTTGTTTTGTATGTACTATAAAGTTAATTATATTTGTGCTGTTGAGAATAACTTGACTACTACCAAGATTGTATGTCTGGTGAAATGACACTGAAAATGTTTCCTGTGGTCTTGAAATTCCATTAATTTGAAAAGTCGAAACCAAGAAATGTTTCGGATATCCACAGTGTGACTCCCCTCTTTTCGGGCCATTCTTTTCTGGTTGAGTCATCACGACGCTAATCTAGGCTCGTGTTTCAACTGCTCGGCATTCGGTTGCTTAATGAACGAAGTCAGGCCTAAACATCTTTTTAAGGAAGTCGGAGGCAATTTGATCCAAAACAGATCGTTTGAAGTGCACTCATTAGAGTGTCGTCTCACTATTACAAAACCAAATCATCTTCTTTGTTCTTTCTTTATTTTCACAATGTCTTCCACAATTTACATTTCATCTTCATGAATATAACAATAGTTTTTTTTTTAAATATAAGTCGCATAGATGTTGTTTAATTATTTTTCTGCGAATCGATATTGTTAGGACGAGTTAATCCTAAAATTGAGGGTTCGATTTCATCGGTCAACAAAATGAAAGGAAAGACCAACATTAAAACAACAGTAGTGGCAGTGTCCTGTTCTAATTTAGGGACTTGTTTTTCAAGTGGAATGATGTTTTTCGAGAACTCGATATTTTAGGTTTACCAGAGACAACATTTCTTCATCTTTCTACAAGAAATCCTTCAACTTATTCACTTGCGCATGAAAAATGTTTGCTCTGTCCATATAATTTATACGTAATGACGAAAGAATGTTTGATACTTTAATTGCCCATGTGTTGCATTACTTAGTCTGTAATAGCACAATGTTATCTTCAATTACTTATGGTGTTTAATTTCAAGCCAAGTGGATTAGATTAATGCTGTTCGATAATGATTGTTTATTATTTAAGTGTATCTGGTTTAATGGCGATGGTGTTTATCAAGATTAATTGTTTGTCGGTGTTGATTATTTTATTCATTAGTTCAATCTTTCGTTAATTTGTTTTCTTTATAGTAATTATTTAAGATTTAGTGCAGTTAATTCTGTTGATTTCATTGATATATATATATATAGTATGTATGTATGTATGTATGTATGTATGTATGTATGTATGTATGTGTATATGTATGTATGTGTATATGTATGTATGTATGTGTATATGTATGTATGTGTATATGTATGTATGTATATGTATGTATGTATATGTATGTATGTATGTGTATGTATGTATGTATGTGTATATGTATGTGTATGTATGTATGTATATGTATGTATGTATGTATATATGTGTATGTATGTATATATGTATGTA
>JARUHE010318090.1:0-11599 GCA_031471125.1 Archaeomysis grebnitzkii | reverse complement strand
AATAACCAAGCCTATATGAAAAGAAATAATAATAGTATAGATGATATATAAGCATTCAAGTCATTGTCTAACGCCGAAGACAACGAAGAGGACGAGGACGACGACGACATCAGAAACGCTACGCCTATGTAGAGCTTCGCTACGCATGCTCGACAAAAATGATATCTTCATATATTAAAAATTGGTAATGAAAAAAAAATTCATAGTTTAGATTTATGGAATGTACTGAAATCCATTTTTAATTTGTATGAAGTCAATTGTTCATTGCTCAGCAAGGAACGAAAAAAATAATGTTTTTTAGTATTTTTTTTCAGGGATCTTAAGTAAAATTTTTCCCCACAACAGTTCAAATGTCTTGCAACCATTCATTCAGTAACTTAAAAAATTCAAAAATAGTTTTAAAAGAGAGAAAACATGGATTAATCAAAAAAAACGTAGAGACTATTAATGTATACTTCATTTCCAATCCATTGATGCTTTAATCAAACCAAAATAAGAAAAAAAAACTTTTAATTTGATGAAAAAATATAGATAAAAAGTGATGAAATAAAAAAATTGGATATAATAGGGCATCCATCAACCAGAGGTAACAAATGGTGGCATAATTGCAGAGAAGCGCTCCCAAAGTTCACTTTTTTATAACAAATTTACCATAAGAAATTGTTCTTTCTAAATAAAATGTATATAATCTACAAGCATTTATGCTTAAAATAATGTATAAAAAAGTAAAAATAATACTCAACATTTTATTATTAACATTTTAAAATGATGTGTTTAAATATAATGAATATAATTAACCTACATTTTTAACAGCAATGATAAATTACCCCACAATTGGTTTACAGAATACCCAACCATCAAACATGTTCTCACATGTGTGCATTATGATTAGATAACAATACCAGAAACTATTTTACTTTTTTAGGCTAGGTCAGGTAACATAAGGTTAGGCAGGTCAGGTCAGGTTAAATTTGATGGTCAAAGTTGAATGGAACCGGTACCTTTACATAGGCATTTATTTTCAAAACTACTTGGCAAATAGTTGCAAAGTAGTGAAATTTGAGGTGAATATAATCATCCTTGACGAAAATATTTAAAACAAAACAATACAAAAGTAGTTATAACCTGTAATTGAAGCTTATCAATGGGATTTCAATTGATATTTACAATTGACAAACGTACCAACTGTGCTGGTTTTAATTGGTGTATTGGTTCTAATAGATGTTTTTGGCCACCAAAAACCATTTGAGGAGCAAAGTCAGTTTAGGTTTTGTTTGGTAGGTCACGATAGTGCTAAACTTTCCTTCAATACTGCAGTTTTCATGGATAACGTTGAAGACGTTCCATAATGATATTTCAGCATAGGAAATAAATTATTCCTAAAGATTTTGATGTGCTTTCAACGAATATCAAGGTTAAATCCGGCGGAAATGAAGTTTCAAGTCCCTAAAAGGAGTTTAAAGTTTGATAGTTCAGAACGCCATTGAATGTAGTTAGCCGCCATTGAACGTAATAAACACAACATCTTATCTTACCTAAAACTAACCTAACCTAGCATTAACCAAATATTTAAACATATATAATAATTCGAAAAATATAATGAAACAGCTAATCATAACAATTAGTGCAAAGACAAACGGAACGATGTAGCCTATGTTGTGAAGCGTGAAATTACAGTTTCCCTTCTTTCTTTTTTAAGGTGAGCCACATCAATGAAAGATAATTTACTGAAATTCAGTCTTCTGAAGAATGTCATTCCAACATTTTCACATTGGCAAAAATATGGCAATATATATAAAATAATTTTAATTTGGTTTGATAAAATTGCATCTTGAAAAACATTGTTTGTTTTTACAGATTGTGTGTACCATTCCTATAAACTATTTACCAGCTATGTCTAACAAGAGTCCTGAGATCATATCTCCAGACTTGTCTGATGTTTATTTCATTGGGGAGGGAATGGATAATATTGTAATCGCCATAAGTTCGCAGGTCAGTTCACACTTCTTTTGTTATTGCATTCTCAGTTGGATATATTTTTTATGTTTGTCTTTTTGGCCACCTTTTATAATAAATAAACTTATTCCAGAATAAAGTGTTGAGAATTCGCAAAACCGAAATTGGAAACTTGTTAAACTATGATAAATTCATCAATAAAATAAGAATAGATCTAGATTTTCAACATAACATATTGACACCATTGTTGGGGACACTTTTTGTTGATAACGACTTTCGTATAGTCATTATAGAAAAAGAAAAGATGTCTATGATAATTGATAAAATAGACAGCCAAAGGCAGAGTAAGTATTTTCAAGTTATTACATGTCAATAACAGGCATTACAATTTTTTTAAGAGATTCTATAATTATTCTGCTACAAACAAAGTTTCTTTTGCATGATCAGAATTTTTTTCTAGACTATATAAAATAATCATAATTTTAGTTGAAAGAAATAAACTCAAAACATGAAATATATCTTATAAGTCAACCATATTACCAACCACATCAACATTTTTAAGTTTTTTTTTTAAATATTTGGAGATGATAATATAAAATTTATTTGATTTTCTTATATCTACAATAAAATATATAGAATAATTAATTGTAATATTTTAGTTGACATTCTTTTTTATTTCAGGCAATAGAAAGAATAAACAAATGAATCCTTTTGGATTGGCTGTTTTATGTAGAAATGCTTGCGACACTTTTGTGGAAAGAAAAGGTGCAAGACAAACTGTTTGTGGTGATAGTAAAGGTGAATCAGAAAAAGAAAAACACCTTACCAGTGGCTCAGCCAATAAAACAAATAATGTTAAGGTAATTGGCAGTAGACGGAACCAAAAGTTTAGTGATGATGAAAACATTTTAATAGATTCGTGCATGTCTAAGAATATGAATCCGCCGAATGTCACTCAAATTTCTTCATTTAAAATAAAACCAAAGAAAATTTGTGTTGAATTGAAGCTGAAGCAGAGTTTTCCAGAGATTCTACCAAATGGAGATGTGCTGTGTAAATTTTGCCTAAAACAACATTTGAAAGTAAGTTTTTTGATTCATCAGTTGTACCATTCATTTGAATATCATTGAATGAGGTAATAATTTCTTGTTTGCTTTGTAAAAACAGAAATAAAAATACTTTCAGGTCAAGATTGGGAAAGAAGCATCAAGAAGCTGTTTTTGTCCACTGGATCTCTTCTCTGGGTAAGAAATAATATAACTTCAAAATCTGTTTTGAAATAAGATTTATTGTCACCAGAGTTAAATTTCTCATTAGGGTATCCATCCAATGGATATTCTATCAATATATACGTGGGTCAATTCATTTTTGCTGACATCGCCACCTTGCATCCACATTTTAGGTGAAAGCAATTTTTAAAGTTTTTATTTTCAATTTAAAAAAAAATATTTGTTAAATAAATGTTGCAACTAATAATTTGAGTAATAACTTTCCATAAGTAACTTTTTTGTAAAGTTTCATAGATTTCACAAGAGGTCAAATTCAAATGTTGAATTTTTTTATTGTGAGAAAAAAGCTATGAATTATATTTTCTTTAAAATAATTAACATATTTTAAATAGTTAACCCTTTATGCCCATATGTGGCGAATTCGTCACATAGAAAATAATGGTTTATAGCGAGATTAATTACATTTGTGGAGTCTAGCAACTGAGTGTGGCGATTATGGCATATGTTCTGTTTAGGTTTAGGCGATATAGAAAAATAAAATGTGTACAACATATACTAACTCTTTACCACTTAATAGACACAATAAAAGTAAAAGGTTTGTTTTAACTTTTTAAAAATTAATTCAGGGCGTAAAGGGATAACTATTTTCACAAAAGGTGAAGAGAAATTTCAAAGTTTTTTAAATTGATTTAAAGGATTTTTTTATTAAATATTTATAAATAATGTTCTGAACAATCTCTTTAATTAAAATTGTTTTTTTTCTGAAAAGTTTGTTTTATTGAGATTTTAGCAAATACTATTTATATATAGGTCTACGTCATGCAAGATAGTTGACCATCTATGGCTAGTTAAATGATTTTTAGTAGCCATCCTACTGCATTTTATTAGCATCATTAATCTATTGTAGTTTGGGTGTTTTGTTGATACTGAAATGTTTGTTTGTTGTGGTGATGAATCCATATTATGTCCAAAACTTTATTCTAGAAATGTCACAAAAATGAGAACTGCAATTGACAATCTTTTCAATACTCCCAAAACAAATCTGAAGATCTTTGAGGTAATTTTTCAAGTATTATTTATCTATAAATTAAGTTTTATTTATTTTTAAGCTCATTCAATAAATCTTTTTTTTATCTCATAATATTGTTAAATAAGTTATTTATTCCCACATACTGATCATATGATATGAGTACTATTCAAGAGTGCTTAACTCTATGAAAAATAATGTGATTCTTGTCTTGCAAGTTCTGTTTAATGGGTACTGGCTCCAACCAATGTGCCAAATAAAATCAATCAATTCAAGAACTCACCGAATTAATTTGTCAAAAGAGACTGCCAAAAGGTTCAATTTTTTGAGAAGTATATTTAAGGTCGCTTATTTATCTTCAGTTGTGTATATGTATTTACTTTTAAATAATATTTTAGGAAATCTACTGTCTAATAAGTGTATTAAACAATTTATAATTTATTGAACACTTATTTAACATTAAATTATTCAATTTATTCCATTCATCCCCTATGCTAAAGGACTCAATTTATCAAAAATTGTTGGACTCTGAAATAGAAAAAATTCATTTGGCACATTGGCTCCAACCAAGAATGATGAGTCTCAAATAGGCTGGCTGCTATTTACTTTTTTCACAATTCTTCTTTTTCATCTCTATTGAATTTAATGTTTCTTGAAAAGTAACCTTCAAGAGTAATTTGTTTCCAATATAAAATGTTCTTAAGAGGCACAGGTAAACACTACTGTTTTACAGTTGAGAGTTGTAATACAAATTTAAAGGAATCTAACAAAAAAAGCTAGTGTTAATTCATCAAGCCAGATTCTACCTCTATAAAAATTGAAATGCATTCTACTGGAATCAAATGTGAAGGTTTGGATTTTCAGTAGTCTTGCAGTCACTTGGAGGATTATGGAACAGATGGAAGTGGATAAAAACCTGTTTTCTGTCACCAATCATCATCTTGCTTTTGAATGTGTATTTCTCTTGAAAGAAGTCCTTCCCTTTTTTTCATTTATTGTTTCCTCCTTTTAACATATAGCTTCTGGTCATCAGTGCATCAACTCTTTTCCTTTCATTTTTTTAAAGCATCGTTGATTTACTTCGATTTCTTATAGAATGAAAAGTCTTTACAATATTTCATTTTGGTATTATTTTATGTTTTTATTTTTATTTTTATTCACAGCCATACATACAATGTGGCTATATGACAAGCCTTTATAAATTTTTTCATGTTTATATTGTTGATAAATTATTTTTTTGGTACAAATACGTTCAAAATTAAAGTTCTGGGTCTTTAGCTGGTATACTACCTTGAGAATTTGCAATGTCGCCTCAAAAATCTACAAGACATTTCATACATGAGCTCTGCAGATAACATGTACATGACAATACTAATGTTTGCTATCTTGTTTTCTTTATTTTACTAGAATAAGTTATAACAGTTCTCTTGTATTTATTTAATAGCCTGCTTATATATCTTGAACTGTAATTGGCCTTATTCAATTCACTTTCAACCTCTGAGCTATTTTCAAGCTAATTGAAATAATGTTTCTTTAATCGTCAGCTTATTCATTCTACCAAACATTTAACCATTTCCTGTACTGTTTTTTCTTAGCTGAGGCAACTCTATTTAATCACTTCTCTTTTTTACCTCTGGGAGCTCCATTGGTTTTCTCCTAAGAAAGAAAGTTAATAAGTAGATAGCTTATTCAGTATTGTCATTTTAACTATTTTTCTTACTGTTAATAACAATTTTTTTCTCAGGAAGGTAAATTGATTGAAGAAGGATTGAAAGAAAATTATTATTTGAAAGAAATTATTCTGAATGTCCTTTTATGTGATTTATATTCTAGTCATAGTGAAAATAAGGAACTTAATTTTGAGGCAACTGAAAATAACCATAAAGATCTCAGAAAAAATTTGATGTCTTCGATGATAGGTCATCTTATGTGTTTACAAAGTTTGGATTATTTAGGAACTTTTAAAGCATCAGAACTTTACTTAGAATTGCTTGAAAGACTTGGATCTAAAGATAATGTTAATGATAAGTTGCAAGATAGTGAGAGATTACATAAAAATTATGGCTCGACTGAAGATTTTGTGAAAAAATTATCTGAAAATTATAAGAAATTTAATGGTTTTCACCAAAATAGTAGCAATGATGAGAATTTATTACAAAGTGATAAGAAATTTCACGATAAAAATTATCTAAATTTCAAAATTTCAAATTCTGATCATATATCTAGTTTTTCTGAAATGAGTACTGAAGAAATTTTAAAAATGCTACAACATTATCTTATAGCTATGACTTTGAAAGATGTCTCTATTATGATTATTTTAGATGGACCTTATGAAAAAGCAATGACGCATGTTAAGCCTCACATTTCCCCATTTTGCATATTTGTGGAGAAGTTAGGATGGTTTAAATGTCAAATTACCTTTGTTGATCTTATCCTTAAACCCCCACAAAAAATCCTTGAACATAAGGGTATAATAAACAAATTGATATCTCTAGCAGAAGAACTTAGCAAAAATGAAAAAATTCCTTCTTGCTGTACATTATCCAAAAGATAGTTCATCATACAGTCCTTTTTCTTATAAATGAGTCCGAAGTTTATGTAAATGGTTTGACAATCTTATAAGAGAAAAATAATTCCAAGTCTCATTTACAAAATGGGAGATTCAAAATAAAGGTGTACGAGAATTAAATTTAAACATCTTTCAAAATAGAAATACATGCACATGTAGTTTCTATAGATGAGTATTTCATCATTTGTTTTCGTCATAGAATTAAAATTAATTTGATACTGAGTTCTTATATTTCTTTGAAGAGGAAAACTAGTAGGATTATTAGAGAAGTTTCTTTAGTTTAAGAAAAATAGAATAATTGATGAACATTAAATGACATCAACAAACAAAACAAAACCAAAAATGGTTTGCAATTCAAAAAATTGAAGAAATCTAGTAATATATGCATTGAATTTGGTATTGAGGTTATATAGTAGAGCCATTGTTATATGTAATAGTAAAATAGTGTTTCACTTTTACATATTCAATTCCATAATAAACTGCTTAATGGAAACATTCCCCAGCAGTGGACAAACTGTCCAATGATTTATATTATTAATCCCATAATGGGTTGGAGGAGGATAAACTGCGACAGGTAAATCTATGACGAGAAAAAGTACAATTGGAAGATCAGTTCAGTATTGAAAAATAACGAAACCTTTTTATTGTTCAATGAGAGTTGAATGCCCTTTTTTTTTATTGATATTTTGTGAATATTATATTTTATCTTCAATTGATTAGATTTTTGTGGTGCCATTCATTTATTAATACTTTCTATTTTAAAAATAAAAAGTCAATAAACTTATTATTAAAGTTTGTAACCTAGGTTTATGAAATACAGTTTATTCAGGTCGAGTATATTGTTTTTACACGCATTCCAGATATAAATGTCTTATGTTCTATAAAACTACAAATAACTTGCTATATAATAATTATGATTGTTCTTTATAAAACCTTAAATGGGTAAACTATTTCAAAAAAGATATTTTATAAAATGATTTGTTATGTATGAATTACATGTTGTTGGCAAATGATTGCATGCCTATTTTCACTAGCCTTAGAATGTTGTAAAAGGAAAAAATCCATGATAATCCATGATAAATGTCTTGTATGACGAATTTCTGATCCTGAAATCAAAATAAAAAAGATTTTGGTGATCGCAATTTTTGTTTGCATTTTTTAATCAGATATGGAGTGAACTCGTACTTCTTGTTTGAAAATAGATTTGATTCAGACAAAGATCAAAACACATGCGAGAAACTTCTCTAAATATAGTATAACTACGTGGAAAACCAACTTTTGAAGAAGGTTCTGTGGGCATTTGAAAAAATAGTTTATAAGATTTCATCACACCCATTTTAATTTTTAAGATCTTCTTTTCTGCTCATCCCACATTTACGTCATCATCATCATATTTATTCTAACATAGAAGTTTAGAAAGGCAATTTAAACATTTGAAGAAATGACCAACATCAATGCCAGTATGATTCGTTACATTCAATTAGTAAATTATGTCGTTTATAGTATTTTTGTTATAAAGTCCCTATTGGAAATTTATTAGTTTGAAGGTTTATATTTTTGTTATTCATTTCATAGGTTTTAATTTTGTTAGTGATTTCACAGAATTATGTTTAAATTTATTAGTGTGATATGATTTTTTGGTTTTGTTTCAACCAAATTAACTTTTTTTAGTTTTTTATTTCAATAAAATTAGTCTCTTACATTAAATTAGTTTTATTTACATCATATATATCTTCCCTACTGGTTGAGTGAATATTTTGTCTGAAACTATATTCATAAATATAGCAATTTACAGTCCCTCTACAACAAATAAAACCCAATTCTGCCAAGTTAATTGTGTTGAAGAAGCCTTCTCGAATACATAAACTTATTTCTGCATGATCTCCCAACTGCCATTCAAGACACTAATTTCCTAGGCAAGCGACCTAGACATTGCACCAAGACATCCATATTACAAACCTGCAACTTCTAAAATGAACAAAACCTAAATTCGTGAAGATTGACTGGAAACAAAAAATGTCCGCATATAAAATTCACCAAACCAACCCCAATCAAACATTCATCCCCATCATTCTATTTAACCAATTCTTTCCTCGGGACAAAACAGGACACAGGCCCGTTAAAAGTGAAAACAAACTAAACTAAATGCAATAAAACTGGCAAGCAGCACATCTGGTTATAACTTAAGAGACAATAACACTAATATACAGTTTGTTTGAGCAACATTAGACGTTACCACTATTAGCTGGAATCCTATATGTATAAGCCTGAAAAAAACTTGAAACAATAAAAAACGGCATTTTTGTATTGCCACTGGCAAGAGAAAATCCAATAAATTATATCTACAGTAAAAAAAAACTCAACATGAGAAAGACACAAGACATCCAGATTACTTTATGTCCATGCCACTTAATAAACAATTTAACGTCCTCATTCAAACAGAAAAAAGAGCCAAGGCCAAATAATACCACGTTTTTAATAACATCCATCTCAACAACTCATAAAAAAAAATGATCTGAACAACAATCATTCAGAATTAGATTGAACTGAAAGCACGTCTCTCAGAAATACATCGGTGGCACAAGAATTTGACATTTTTCAAATAGAAAATTGAGAATAATGAAGTTATTAATTATTATTTTTTGTTGTAAATTCCAGAATTTACAACAAAAAATTTGAATTTATAACGTCATTATTCTTATTTTTCTATTTGAAAAATGTCCGATTCTTGTGCCACCGATGGTACACCTAATCAGATGCAAATATGAACATGACATAAACCTCAACATAGACTGAGTCAACGGCCTTAGCCATGTTGAAACACTGCTTCCCGTCCGATCAGAGAAGTTGAGCAACGTTGGGTCTGGTTGATACTTGGTTGGGTGACCACCTGAGAACACCAGGTGTTTTTGGCAAAACCCAGGGGTGAATGTGCTGTACTTGCACCCATAGCCTGGTCCACTAGGACCAAAGAATATTAATAAAACAATAAACATAGACTGAGTATGCACGCACTGCTAACTCTATACATTCTACAGAACTTATAATCTTTTCCTGACAGAGGCATCTGATTAGAGTGACTGGGTATGTGGGCTCCATTGGTTTCATCCCGGGAGAAAAAAATTAAGCAATTAATTGACAACACTAGTCTGTGTATTTTTTAGGTCTATGTATTCTAAACTGTTTTTGCTGCTAAGTTAAAAATGAATTCCGCTCTCCTCTGTTTTAAGTTTAAATTTATAAAATAAATGTTGTCTCGTTCTTGTGCAAACGTTTTAATACATTAATTCGTGTAACATCCGTATCTAATTTTTCTGCAGTTCTTACCATGTCACAGGAGGTTGCTATTTCTGACAGGTCTTTTCTATTCTTGGATTCTCTATCATTTAGTCCTCTCAAATCCCTTTCAATACAATCCTACTTTATCGGTCACCCCCATTTTTCTTGTTCCTTCTGCCTCTATGTACAGTACATAATTCGAATTCCAATATAGTTCCTGTCTCTTCTTTTACCGTGGCTGCACTACTGTAATCTTGGCTCTTGTATTTATGTCGATACATCTCCCATATTAACTGCGCTTCTAATCCTTCATTTCGGAGCATATCCAATTTCGTTACACCACACGTCCACTTCAACATTTTCATTTCTGCTACATCTAATTTCATTTCTTGAGACTTTTTATATTTACCAAATACACAACCTCTCAATGCGGTTTCGTTGTTCAAGGCATGAACAACATTATTCAAGGCTGTTAATTTAGCCGCAATTTCATTGAGCCAATTTACCTTAGTAGAGGTTTAGAGATTCTGATTGAGTGAGAACATGGTCTCGTATAGTAACAGTTTCTCTATATAATTAAACACTAGTTTGAGAAATATATTTATTATACTTCAATACAAATAAACAACAGTATCTATTTGATATATATTAACTTACTGTTAAAATTAAAAATAATAGATCAATTTAACACCGCATTCAAAAATTGCCTGAAGATGTGAAAAAAAAACTTTATGTAAACTAAAAAAACAATTAGTATAACTAATTTTTTTTATAAAAATATATCGAATTTCAGTTATTACAGAAAATGAAATATGGATCACAAACTGTTCTAACCTGTGTTGCGGTACTAAAGTAGCTTGGTAGTCAACAAAAAAGTGGGTCTACTCATAAAACCACTATTCTTGATTTATGATGTATGCAAACTGCCATAAACTATATTTCCTTCTTGTTAGAATTATTTTTAAAGAAATGTTTTTCATCTTGTATAGCTAACACTTAAGGCTAGATTAGTAATTACTGTCCAACATAAAACTTAAAACAAAATATACAAACTAACTGTTTTTTAAGTGTTTATCTTTCATTAGTTTTCATATTTTTTAAGTCATTAAACAACAGAATCCAAAGATTAATTCAAAGACTTTAAAGTCATACAGATAAATATTTTTTTATTTACATTGTTCATGTATTTTTATTGTTAAAGACATTGACTCATTTTGAAAGTTATTGTGTTATGCTTACATACATAATGCATAACTTTTTTATGCGTCCATTCGAATGAAAAAAATGTTATTCATGTCTCATATTTGAGATCCATGGGACGTAATAACTTCTTTACGAGTTTACCACCAGGATTAATTGATAACATTTCATTCATTATTATTTCTTTTAACTTGAATACAAACTGGATTTTTGAACCAAGATGCCATGTGCATTGGCAGTTGATCATATGGTCGAAGGCTCAATTCCCCATACACTTGAATATTGAATGTAACTAATTTTAATTTGATACAATTATATATATATACACATACACACACA
>JARUHE010318079.1:0-11601 GCA_031471125.1 Archaeomysis grebnitzkii | reverse complement strand
TAATGCTAAATTTTGCTTAAATACTGGTTGGTATATAATTCAAAATAAAAAAAAATCCGTTTTTAGTACTTTTTTTACTTTCAATTCTAGCAAGTTCTAACTCACTTGGAACATGATGGTTCAGTCTGTTTTCGTTGCTCGAGGTTATCGTACACCGCGTGGCAGAGAAAAAGGCGAGATGGTTGCTAAACTGAATTTTCACCAAAAAAAAAATATATTAAAAAGTATATTTTTGGCATTATTATCTGTAAAAAAGAGAAAATGTTCTCATTGAGTCCCACAGATTAAAATCTATATAGATATATTTTCATCCATAACAATTGAAGTTTGCTTCATTTAAAATGTTACAGAAAAATATGTTTTACAGAAGTTGTTAATTATGATATTTCCGTGACATTGCCAAGAATAATCTACTCTCAAAATATTTTATTTATTTAGATTGTAACCAATTTTTGTTTCATGTGAGATATCCAGTCGTGTATATACAACTATACTACCATCATGGTTGAAACAGGTTTTGAGTTTTAACTAATTACAAATCCTACTATTGCCCAAGTTCTTTATATGCTGGTAGTTACATGTCCCATTGAAAGAGAAGATTAAAGATAATCATTTTACAACAAAACATGAGTAGGTAGTATTGATTTGAAAGTACCATACCCAATGAAAAATGTTTGTGACCTATATTTTTTTGTTGATCAAATGAAATATTACTCTCTCACCATTGTCAACAATAGAGTATCCAATTTGGTTGAAAAGTTATACAGATCTTTTTAATCAAGTTTGTTTATTTCCTGATAAATTCTTGTTTAGTGCCCAGTTTGCACACTTTGAAAATCATTTGATTTTATTAAAATTGCTTATACAAAATATATTGTTTAAAGGTTTATTTAGGGAAAATCAATTTTGGATGTTTCTTTTTTCACTAACTCTTCTTATGACACATAATTGGACATTAAATCACACATCCTACTAGAAGGTAATGAACATTCACTAAAAGGAAAATTTCAGCTCTATCTAGACCACCTGAATGTCTAACGCATAATAACTAATTAACTGTAGCCTGTATCTAAGAGAGAAAAATACATCTCTAGAGAAAATAAACATTACTTGACTATCCAAAACTAAACTATCACCTATTCAAGGTAAACTAAACCAGATTCATCGTTTAACTTCAAATTATGGGTCAATCCAAGAAAATTGCAGTAACAAGCTTTTTTAGGAAGTGACTTTGCATTTCCAATGGTAAGTTTTTTCTATTGTGAAAGTTGCGTTAATGTTTATTATGACTAATAACGAGAGTGACTCGACTTGTGACAAGTTAAATTTTATATTCAACTTTGGTTGTGAATTAAAATAATTGTGTAGTGTTGATTGAATTAAGCACGCCATGTTTATATATCAATCACAGTTGATGCTGGACTGAATGACCTTACATCTATAAATATCAAGAATTTGATTCTTAGGTTATGAAATTAAATACTATTAAAGGTTATTCTTTATTCATATTTTAAAATATTACATGGTACAACTATTTTTAACCAAATATCTTATTTATTCATTCCGAAATGTACAGTTGTTTAATTTTAAATGGTCATTATTTATTTGTGTATATAATATGTAGATCTAGAATTATTTTTTTAATATTCTTTGTTTGTGCATCATAAAGTTTCATTCATGCACAATATTTCAAGGTTACAAATATAACCTGAAAATGTAAATAATTCAAATCTTATTTGTTTTTCATTGTAAATTTGTAAACAATGTTAATAAATTAATACTTGATTTTGTATTTTAATCAACTTGTTTTTCCTTTCACAATTATTCCTTAAATCATTTTGCAAAACAAATTAATTATAAGATATGTTGATGTAGGCGACCTCAAAAGTGTAGAACCTTTCTGCAAGAAATCAATACTTGGCGAACCAGAAAAATGGGGGTTGCTGTTATAAGCAGCTAGGAAATTTAATCCTCTGTAAAAAAAATTAAATGATAAAGTCTTGAAAACATAGTTTTGCTAGATCGTCGTTAAATTTCAAATGATCTATTTTCTGGATATGTGAAGATTGAGAAACATTTATTTTTTTGCTATAAACAGCTATTCTTGTTTTATAATCTATTGGATACATATCAGGAAATGGTAATTTTTCTTCAAATCTTGGACATACCATCATAGCTCTGTGAGAAAAATATAAATTTCTAATTAATATTGCATAATGTAAAACTGCCAATTTTAAATAGACTACAAAAACAATCTACCGGAGACAATAACATGCTTGTGAATTTCAATATTGGTACTCCAGCAGGGTATTAATTGTTAATTAATAATACTTGCAACAATGAATTGAAAATGTTTACCATACAGAGTAGTGCACAACAAAAGATTGAATTCTACTAAAAATTAACTAAATCCTAATAAACTTAAAACAAATTTTTAGTCCAGTCTTATTCATAAAAAGTGGTGGCCACATATATAATCAAACTTACATGGAGCTGTACCTGCGAAGGCAAGTAGAGTTAATTTCATGAATGAATGCTAGCATAATTCAAATTTCTATCCGAAAGGTACATTGTATTTCGTATTTTTATATGGGAGGTCCTATTTGGAGTTAATGGGGTAATATAGGTGTGGTTTTGATGCACCAGTCTTAGTAGTGCCTCCACTGTCTTCACTACATTGTGCTTTAACCATTCAACTGCACTCTTGCAGTAAGTCTAATTGCTGGAACTAACTTGAATTTTGTGTTCGTGCAATTGATTCCCTAAAAATAATGGAATCTTAATCTTCCAATATCTCGAAACAAAATGCAAAATTAATTATATAATGTACAAACAAAGTTTTGACAACCATTGCGATTTTGTTACCTACTGATGGCTTCAGTGTAAATAATAGGTGGTTTCGTCTCATTTTTTGGTATAAATACAGAACAGTACTCCCAGTAGGTATGCATGCATCTCCAAACCCCAGAACTTAACCCAACTCATATATTAAACCCTTTGAATTCATAAAAAGAAGGATATAACTGAATCTCTAAACCCTAAAACCTTGAATACATTACGTGATAATTAAATGCTTTAATTTTTTCACTTGATTTATACATCGTTCTATGCATAAATGCGTTTAGATTATATATTTCTTAGTTCGAAAGAACAATTTGTTAACAAAAAGTGAACTATTGGACACCATTATGAATTTATACCGAAATCCTTCTAAATTGCGAGAAGGAAGTAGCTATTGTTTCACACTGGATAGATTCATTGTTTGTCAAAAGCTGATGTCTTTGTTAATTGATAATTGAAGTAATAAAAAACTTTCAACCAAAGAAGTTAACAAAATAAAAAGATAACTATTTTAAATTATTTTAAGAACTAACTAACATACATTCAAACCCTATGGGTTTAGTGGAGGCATCCAAAAAGAGATATTTTTCAAAAGTTATGATTAAACAAGGACTGAAAAAATTAATAATTTTAAATAAACAAATCTGTAAAATTAAAAAACTAGCCATAAATGACTAGCAATCAATGTGTGAATTAAAGAAACATTGTTGATTATAACAAATAAATATTTATTTTTTGTAAAAATCTCTTTCAATAATATTAACAACTTTTGTTAATTAAAATGTCATGCAACTCGTCAAATAAAATAAACTTGACACTTCTTGACTTGTGAGCAGGACGACAACTATATAGAACTTTTTCCTATGAAACATTCAATAAAATGCTTCATCTCATTTTGAAGTATTCATGTCAAGGTTTAAAAATACCCAAAGGATGGGTATTTTCTAAATGAATTGAAGATATAGAAAATTGTTTATAGAAATTATTGTAAATAAAGCATATTTTTATTCACAATAAGCAAAATGTTTCTCTAAAATTAAAAATACATTTTTCTATGTGGAAAAAATTCAAGCAAAATAATAATCAAGACTCATTTTTTGCTAAAAAAATAAATTAAAATAAATGATATAAATATTTTTCAACTTACTTTAAATTCATTTTCTCTTCAAATTGTTCAACGAGATTTGTACAGTTCAGATCTGGAGAAACTAATTCACTAAATACTAGTTTTTTGGCATTAAGAGTTACACTTTTTGATACCTGGAGAAAATCTTGAAATTAAAAATGAGAAAAATAATAAAATTAGAAAAGAAATAAAGTTATAACAAAATGTAATATAGAAACAAAAATAAGAAAAAATAGTAAATTCAAAATTTAAAAAATAGTAAAATTAAAATAAAACTAGCCATAGATGATCGACAATCTCCTGTGAAGTAAACAAACATTGTATTTTTGGCTATAATTCAATAAATATTTATTGTATGAAACAAATTTGTCATGGTAATATTGGATAGATGGGAATTATAAATAACTTTTGTTCACCAAAATTTTCCGTGACTATAAACAAAAAACCAAACTTTTAGTCAAAAATTTTCAGAGTTAAAAACTATGTTTTTGGCAATAACTTTTCAAAGGTAGGTTTCTCCAAAAAAAAAATACTCCTGACAATTTTGGTTGGATGGTCATAATGGATTCTTCAAATAAAAAACTTGAAACGTTTGCTCAAAATATTTTAGAGTTGAAAAATGAGTGTTTTTTTTTATAACTCTGTAAATGTTAATTTTTTAAACAAAAATACTCCCGATGGTGTTGGTTAGATGGTCATTGTAAAAACTTATATTCAACAAAATTATCTGTAACTCTTCAAATCAATAAAAAACTTGAAGTTTTGCTGAAAATTAGGTTTTTGCCACAAAAAAAAACGATTCTGGACAACATTGTTGAGAATTATATAACAGCCATTCCTACTCAATAAAAAAAGTCTGTAAAAGAAAAATTAAAAAATACTTTTTCCATAAATCTACCGAGTGGTGCCCAACCAAGATTTGAAGTTTTATTATTTCAATAAATATTCATTTTACAAAAAAATAATCTTGACAACATTTTTCAGAACTACAGTATATAGAATGCCATTCCTGTTCAATAAAAATATGTAAAACAAACACTAATTTTTTTTTCATAATTCTATTAATTGGTACATAACCAAGATTTAAAAACCTATCCTTTTCAATAAATTTTTATTTAACCAAAAAACTATTTTGGACAATATTATTCAGAATTATATATAAAGCCTTTCCTGTTCAATAAAAAATCTGTAAAATAAAAATTTGAAAAAATATTTTTTTGTTAAAAATGTGCCAAGTGCTGAAAAAATCCTCTTCTGCCACCCCAACAATCACAGCATAGGAACATGTTTAGATCACTTTAAAACTAGTACAAAGCTAACCATTTGGGTTTATAGCGGAGACATCTATAATTCGTTCCTCTGAATTCGACTAGTATATATAAAAATGTAATCATCTCAATAAATTCAAGTTTTACAGAAAATTTTATTTAAGATGGATCATCATTCATAATGTATATCTTTCAATAATTATTGCTGTAAAACTGAAAATAACATTTTTTTTACTCTACTTTGGAAAAGCAGCATAAAAACGAAGTTATTTCAATAAATTTAAGTCTTACAGAAACAATTATTTAAGATGGATCATTCATAAAGCATACATTTTTCATTTATGTTCAATAATTATTGCCCTAAAACCAAAAACAAAAGATGTTTACTCTACTTTCGAAAATATTCAAGTTGAAAATCAGCATAAAAACAGAGTTATTTCAATAAATTTAAGTTTTACAAAAAATTATATTAAGATAGATCATTCGTAATGTATATATCTTTCATTTATGTTCAATAATTATTGCTATAAACCCAAAAATGAAAATAAAAAGTTTACTTTATTTTGGAAAAACAGCATAGAAATGTCCATAACTTAACATTTTACAGAAAAACTTATTTAAAATGGATCATTCATAATGCATGTATCATTCATTTATGTTCAATAATGATGGTTTAACAGAAAATTTTACCGAAGATAAATAATTCATAAGGAATACATCTTTCATTTATGTTCAATAATTATTGTTGTAAAACCCAAAAAAAAGTTATGCACAAAATAAGTTTGCCGAACACAACTTCTTAACATGAAAATTGGGCTAGTCCAAAAAAGGCCAAATTCATGAAAAAAGATATAATAAATGATTTGAGAAAATTTGTTATTGGATCAAAGCTGTAGAGCTATTGATAAGCTTTAGTTAAGTATGTACCTCATTATAATAGACAATCAGTAAAAAAAAGTTATGCTAAAATAAGTTGGTAAACTAAACTTTTTAGCAAGGGAAAAGTAGGGGTTACCAAAACTGTCATAAACATGTCAACAAATCAGTAAATATTGTTCTAATTAAATCGGTTATTTAATCAAAAATCTTCCTAATTAAGTATATTATGATGATATTTCAATATAAAATAAAAATAATTAGCCAATACCCTGAAATTATGCTTTATTCACCTCTTATAAAAATAGTGAAATATTTTTTAAGTACATTAAAAACCATCATTTTACGGGGGAAAAATCTATAGAAACTTGTTTATTTTTTAAGCAAATTTATTATTCAGGAAAAAATTGTTAATTGAAAAAAAACATTTACCTTCACCTCATATAAAAACCATGAAATATTTTTAAAGATAATTTGAGCTATAAAACATAATTTTTTATTTTATCAGGTCATTATTTATAAATTTTGTCAATAAAAAAATACTGTGAAATCAAAAAACAAGTTTATTTAAATATCATTTAATGCACACTTCATAACTGTTCATTTGAGATATAAATGATAACTGTAGGTGAACAAAAAAAACTTGAATATTTAGGATACAACTACTATGCCGACGACGGAGATGGAGGCGCCAGAATAGTAGCATCTTTTTAGAGCTTCACCGCTGGCGTGCTCGACAAAAACTTTAACATTTGTCTTCACCTAAACTGAGCTATAAAACATCATTATTTAAAGAAAATATAATATATAGATTTTTTTTATTGAAGCAAAGTTATTATCCAGCTCATTATATCTATAAACTTTATTCAATAAAAAAACTGTGAAATATAAAATGAAAAACTTTAACATTTGCTTTACCTAAATTGTGAATGTGAGACGCTGACAACAATGAACTGATAACCGCATGTCGATTGTAATAGGGTATCCGTAGGATAGATACCCTAATTATTATAAACCATCTGTGTACTGGGTTTAAAGTCATTTGATTCATAATAAAAAAAACTTAACATTTTGTTGAATGATGATGCCAATGACTATTAAACTAACTTTGTTTCACTCAGACGATAAAAAATACAATGAAAACATCAACTATGTGAAAAAAAATTAATCTTACATATAACAACTTTTTAAAAGTATAGATGATATAACCATTCAAAATTATTATATAATGCATCCCCACCAGCAATCGTAAAAAGTATAGATGATAAAGGTATTCAAAATGATTATATAACACATTCCCACCAGCGATAATAAAAAGTATATACGATATAAGCATTCAAATTTATTATATAATACACTCCCCAGTGATATTGAAAAGTAAAGATGTTAAAGGCATTCAAAGTCATTATGTAATGCATGCCTACCAGTAATATTTATAAGCATAGATGATGATAGAAGTTATTATATATTGCACTCCCACCAGTGATATTAAAAAGTATATATCATATAATCATTCAAAGTCATTATATAATGCACTCCCACCATAGATATTAAAGTGTAGATGTTAAAGGCATTCAAACTCATTATGTAATGTATGCCTACCAGTAATATTTAAAAGCATAGATGATGATAGAAGTTATTATATAATGCACCCCCACCAGTGATATTAAAAAGTATATATATCATATAAGCATTCAAAGTCATTATATAATGCACTACAATCAGCAATATTAAAAGTATAGTTAATATAAGCATTCAAAGTCATTATATAATGCACTCCCACCAGAGATAATAAAGTGTAGATGTTAAAGGCATTCAAATTCATTATACAGTATAATGCATGCCCACCAGTAATATTTAAAAGCATAGATGATGATAGATGTTATTATATAATGCACCCCCACCAGTGATATTGAAAAGTATATATCATTTTAGCATTCAAAGTCATTATATAATGCACTCCAATCAGCAATATTAAAAGTATAGTTAATATAAGCATTCAAAGTCATTATATTATGCACCCCCACCACCAATATCATAAAGGATATTCCTATATAGAGCTTCAGAGCTTGAAGCAAAAAATTTAAGAACGAATTCTAACCTTTGTTTTGATCTTACACATTGTATTTGGAGAATTAATTTTCTTTTCGACCAAATTTTTCACATTTGGATTCTCTTTCTTTACTTTCTCCAGAGTTTTCATCATTCCCAATGTACTGTACAACTCAGGCACCTCATAAGCCTTTTCACAGGCTTTTGTTTTTCTTCTGACTGAGCTCTCATTCTTGGTGCTGTCCTTTTGTTCATTTCCTCTTTTTAATTTAACCGATGTTTTTTTGTTTTGTTCGTTACTTAATATTGAATATTTTTCACATGGCTTTAAATTTTCACTTATTATTCTGCCTTTATCCATCTTTGATTGTGAAAATTTAAAAAAAGTTAGCTGAAAATAGATTGAAAATAACATTAATTATCTTTTTGATATAAGAAATTATATTAAAAAAATTATTAACTTACCAAAATGTATTAACTAGAGGTATGACAGGTAACACAACAAAGCTTGCCCGAAAAAAAAACCAGTAACATGAATTATCATTAAGCATGGTGAAGTTGAAGATAGGTGAAGATCATTTGTACATAGTAGACAATGTACAATGACAGTTGGAATTTTTGTTTTACTGCTGACAACAATAGATGCCATTGAAACATTGTATTCTTCCAGTTCAACAAATATAAACAATAGGCACTATAGGAACCAAACACAATAGAACCTGATTCTTACATATTTAAAACAGTTAAATAAAACATTATTTCAATAAATAAATTCAAGTTTTACAGAAAATATTATTTGAGATGAAATAATTATTGCTGTAAAACTAAAAATAACAAATGAGTTCAAAACATACTTTTTCATTAAAACAAAAAATATTCAATTGAATTGAAAATAATCAGTGCCTATTAGTACAAACAAATGTTGTATAACTTGAAATAAACTAACAATAAGCTTAGTAAAATATTTTTACCAAGAAATTTTCTAAGTTGAAAAAATCAAATAATTTCAATTAAATTGAAAAATAATTAGTTAGAATGCCCATACAAACAAATTTTGTTAAGTAAAATTTGTTGTAGAGCTTCTGATAAACTCCCAAATTCAATTAAACTGAAAAACAATTCGTACATACTGGTTAGAATGCCCGTACAAACAAATGTTGGTGTATAACTTCAAATAAACTCACAATGACCTTGGTAAAGAAATTGAAAAGATAAAAATCTGTTTTTTCATTAGTATCAAAAATTTTCAATTAAATTGAAAAATAATTAGTAAATATTGGTTAGAATGCCCATGCAAACAAATGTTGTTAAGCAAACTTGGTTTTAGAGCTTCAAATAAACTCACAATGAGCTTGGTAAAAGCTTTAACCAAAAAATTTTCAGAGTTGAAAAGAAAATCTGTTCTTCATAAAAATAACAAATGATTTCAGTAACAGACAAAAACCTAGATTACAGATTAATTAAACTTATAAAAAAACTGTAAAACAAAAAAAACTTTATATTTGTCTTCACCTCTTATAAAATTAGCGAAATATTTTTAAGATCATTAAAAGCATCATTTTTAGGGGGGAAAATCTATAGAAACTTGTTTATTTTTAAGCAAAGTTATTATTCAAGAAAAAATTGTAAATTTATAAAAAAACAACTTCAACACTTACCTTCACCTCTTATAAAAATAGTGAAATAGTTTCTATGTTAATTTGAGCTATAAAACGCCATTTTTTAAAGAAAATATAATATATAGAATTTTTTTATTTAAGCAAAGTTATTATTCAGCTCATTATCTATATACTTTATTCAATGAAAAAATACTGTGAAATCAAAAATTAAGAACTTTAACATTTACCTTCACCTAAATTGTGAATGCAAGATGCCGCCGACGGACTGACCCACGCATGTCGATTGTAATACGGTATCTGTAGGATGGATACCATAAAAAGATAGTGTATATTGGTAGAAATGCTTATACAAACAAGGCTAGGCTAGGTTAGGTTGTTTGAGTTTCTTTAGTGCTTAACATTGATCAAAAATTCTCATTTTCATATTATGAAAATCTGATTACTTTTTTGATATTTTTTTATCTTCGGATTTTAGCAACTTCTGTTCTGTTCAGTTATTCAGTGTTTTATTAGTTTTGGTCGAATGAACATAGATTGTTGTTATCGTAAATGAATGGTATGTAAACAAATTTTTTTATAGAAACTGTATTTATAAAATAGCTGTATAAACAAATTAAAAAAATATGAGGGAAATAAGGTGCTTAAATTGCAGTAGGGTCTTTATTTCCCTTGTATTTCATGTTTATATATCTATTTTATTAATTGTTTCTACAAAAAATTATTGTTTACTGTTCATTCACGCTGCCGAAATATTTGGTAGTTGTCGTACAGCATGGCCAAGTGAAACTGAAAATTTACCTAATGGACATATTTCATCATATCACAACTTTAATAAATGCTATTTTTGCTTAAAAATACTCTATTGAAAAAAGGCAAACTTGCATTAGCATTAGAAAGATTAACCACTTTATTTTAGAAACTCTTTTTTCCAACTGGATATTAATATTAGCATGAATACATTACAAACAAGTGCAGCAGGGTTGATTTTCCTGAAAAATACACAAATTTATGAAATGGTTAGAAATATTGGAATAAAATATTGAGCGAAAAATGTTCTTAAGACCCTTCTGATGCACTGTCCAGTGGATCAGTTGTGAAGTCCAAAATAGCCTATACCATTGGCGTACATTTAGGTACAATTTAGGGCCAAATTTTACTTTAGATCCCTTAATCAAATCTAGCAACTTTGACAAGAAAGTACTACCAATTTATAGAGGTTTTTAGTTCTTCAATGTTGACTATTATTTGTGATTTGTTAGATTAGGTAAGGACCCTTTTTTTTCTATAGAGTTTTTACCAAAAATAGCTTTTATAAAAACTTTTATATGATTAAATATGTTCATTAAGCTACAAACTATTGAAATAGATGCAGTATTAAAGTAATTACAAGAACATATCTAGGGCAAATCATACATCTGGTTGTGCATATGTTGAAACAAAAGTTAGGCTAAATTTACCAAAAACCATTTAAGGAGCAAAGTTAGGTTTTGTTTGGTGGGACATGATCAGTGTGTCAAGAGTCTCAAAAATTTTTGGAGAACATTTTTCCTTTCATTAATTTTAATAAAAGTCATTTAAATCAGTACTAGTACACTTCCATGCAAAACTATGAATTATTTATACTAACAATGGTCTTCATTTTGAAAAAGAAACATATAATTTAATTAGGTATAATTACACTTCAGATCTCGTAACCGAATCTAGCAACCCTTAAGAAAAAGTACTGAAATTTTAGGGAAATTTTACATTTTTAGTTTACGCATGGCAATTCACAGTTCACTAGAAACCATGTAAGTGTTAACATTAGAGGATCTTGATT
>JARUHE010318068.1:0-11601 GCA_031471125.1 Archaeomysis grebnitzkii | reverse complement strand
GTTGGCTAGATTTTGAATTTGTTACCTGTCACTCCATATCATGTGACGTCACATATTATGCTAGATTTATTTTATTTCGTATGGACAATTGATATATATATATATTATCTAAAATTATTGTAATTTTAGTGAGACATTAAACACATATGAATATAATCCTGTTTCACTAGATTCCCTTAAATATCGATAATTGGAATCTATGTTCCTCGATGTTTAAGATGTATCAAGTGAAACAATGGGAAGACAAATTACGTCAGAAATAATGTCTAAATCTTAAATCTAAAATGTATAATCTTAAATCTAAAATGTAGTATTATAATATATGGATTAGTTTAATGTTACTTAAGAGCTAAATATATTAATTACACTTATAGAAAATATATACACCTGGATGCGGGCATAAATGAACTCAGCCACTGGTCGAAAAGGTCTGCGCTTCGACAATATACAAATATTGTATTTTGTATTTACGTAATAATATATACACAAATTGTATTTTGTATTCATAAACAAATATATGCAATCATTGTATTATGTGTTTTTATACAAATATACACAATAATTTTGTTATGCATTTATATACTCAAATATACAATAATTGTATTTTATATTTATATACAAATATCGACAATAATTGTATTACATAAATTTATATATATACATAAAAATATATACAATAATTGGATTTTATGTGCATATACAAATGCATACAATAAATGTATTATGTGTTTATATACAAATGTATACAATAATTGTATTAAGCTTTTATACACAAAAATATACAATAATTGTATCTTGTATTTAAATACAAACATATACAATAATTGTATTTTATGTTTATATACAACTATATAAAATAATTTATATACACATATATACAATAATTATATGTTGTCTTTATATATAAATATATACAATCATTGTAATATACATTTATATACAAACATATACAATAATTGTATTTTATATCCATATACCAATATATACACTAATTCTATGTTGTGTTTACATACAAATATATACAATAATTGGATTATATGTGTATGTACAAATATATACAATACTTGTTTGTTGTGTTTAAATATAAATATATACAATAATTGTATTATTTGTGTATATACAAATATATACAATAATTGTATTTTGTCTGTATACACAAAGATATACAATAATTGTATTTTTTGTTTACATACAAATATATACATTAATTGGGTTCTGTGTTTACATACTGATAAATACAACAATTGGGTTTTGTGTTTACATACAAACATATACAACAATTGGATTTTGTGTATATATACAAATATATACAATAATTTTATTTTGCGTTTACATACAAATATAAACAATATTATATTTTGTGTTTATATACAAACGTTTACAAATGTTGTATTTTTTGATAATATACAAATATATACAATAATTATATTATCCATTTATATACAAATATATACAATAATTGCATTTTGTGTTTATATACAGACATTCACAATAATTGTACTTTGTATTTATATACAAATATATACAATAATTGTGTTATCAACTTATATATATTTATATACAACAATTATATTTGTATTTATATTTATATATAAAATACTTATATTATGAATTTTTATACAAATATATAGAAAAATTTGTATTTTGTGTTTATATACTAATATATACAGTAGATGTATTTTATATTAATATGCAAATATATATAATAATTGTATTTTGTGTTTATATACAAATATTTACAATAATTGTGTTATACATTTATATGCAAAGAAATACAAAAATTGTATTTTGTATTTTTGCAATAATATACAAAATAATTGTACTTTCTACTCGTATACTGAATAATCCAAGAATTGTGTTTTGTATTTATATACAAATGTATGCAATAATTGTATTTTGTATTTATGTATGCAATAATTATGTATGCAATAATTGTATTTTGTATTTATGTATGCAATAATTATGTATGCAATAATTGTATTTTGTATTTATGTACAAATATATACAATAACTTTATTACGCTTTTATATACACAAATATCTGCAATAATTGTATTTTGTGCTTACATACAAATGAATGCAATATTTGTATTATGAATTGATATACATAAATATACAATAATTTTATTTTGTATTTATAAACAAACAAATACAATAATTGTATTTTTTATTTATATAGAAATATATACTGTAATTGTATTATGCAGTTATATGCAAATGTATACCATATTTATTTTCTGTTTATATACAAATATATACAACAATTATATTTTGTATTTATATACAAATCTATACAATAATTGTATTTTACATTTGGATACAAATGTATACAATAATTGTATTTTGTATTTATATACACATATATACAATGATTGTATTATCCAGTTATATACATTTATATAGAATAATTTAGTTGGTATTTATATACAAATACATCCAATAATTGTATTATACATTTATATTCAAATATTTACAAATATTATATTTTTTGTTTTTATACTAATATATACAGTAATTGTATTTTGTATCCATATACAAATGTATACAATAATTGGATTGTGGGTTTATATTAAAAAATATACATTAATTGTATTTTGTATTCATATAGAAATATATACAATAATTGTATGTTGTGTTTATATACAAGTATATACTATAATTGTATTATGCATTTATATACAAACATACACAATAATTTTATTTTGTGTTTACATACATATATATATATACAATAATTGTATTTTGTAAGTATATACAAATATATACAATAAATGTATTACCCATATATATATATACAATTATATACAATAATTATATTATGCATTTATATACAAATGTATACAATACTTGTGTTATACATGTATATACAAATACACACATTAATTGTATTTTGTGATAATATACATACTTATACAACAATTGTTTTTTGTTTTTATATACAAATTTATACAAGAATTGTATTATCAATTTATATACAATTATATACAATAATTATATTTGTGTTTTTATACAAATATATACAATTACTGTATTATGCATTTGTATACAAATATATACAAATATTGTATTTTGTGTTCATATACTAATATATACAATAATTGAACTTTGTATTCATATACAAATATATAAAATAAATGTATTTTGTGTTTATATACAATTATGTACAATAATTATGCATTTATATATAAATATATCAAATAATTGTATTATGCATTTATATACAAACATATACAATAATTGTATCTTATATTTATATACATACAATGATTGTATTATGCATATTTATACAAATATATACAATAATTGTATTTTGTATATATATTTAAATATTTACAATAATTGTATTATTTATATATATTTATATATATACAATAATTGCTTTACGTCTATATATTTAAATATATACAATAATTGTATTACGTCTATATATTTAAATATTTACAATAATTGTATTGTATATATAAATATATTTAGTTATTTAATTGTATGTTTTCCTCTCGTATCATAAACTGTTTAAGACATTACAGTGAAGTGAAATGAACTCTAGGTTGTCAATTAAAACAATTATTGAGAATATATTTATCAACTGTGAAACAATTTAGTTGATGTAATTATTCTTTGACTTAGTTATGTATAATCAATAGAAATTAAAGTTACTTTATTGCATTAAATCATCTAGTAAAATGTAATTGAACTCTCTCGACCGCTCTTCTACTTGTAAACATTATAAATATGATCAACAATAGCACAAGTAAGGTAAGATTTGTTATTTCAATGTGGGTCACTTCACTTGTACTATTTTCGATGCAATATGTAATCATAAATCATGTTTTATCACAGCACATACTTTGCTTATTAATACATTAAATCACGTTATGGCTCTAATGTGAAGGAACTTTTAAATGGCTGCCCTCAGCCGTCCAGTGTTCGCTCTTCAAACCACACGAACAATGAAGCCCTACAGTTGGATAAGGCTTTGTTGTTCGTGTGGTTTGAAGAGCGAACACTGGACGGCTGAGGACAGTAGTATAAAAAAATTTCATATCAGTGCCCGCAAAGTCATACTATCATATGTTTTATTTTTCCATTTCATTTTTAATATGTTTAGTTATTTGGGTTTTTATCTACTTATTTACTTAGTTTTTAGTTTTTTATGTATATTTGTTTAGCTATTTAGCTGTTTGCATATTTGTTTATTTGTTTGCTTAGATGATTTTGCATTGCTTATTTATTTCTTCGTTTAGTTAACGAACGTCGAAAACTCTAAGTTTGCTTCACAATGATCAAATGTTGATTGGTTACGAAATTAAAATAAATAAATGTATGCAACAAAAAATATCCAAACACCTTGGCTTTTTAATATTGCAGTGGTTTCAACGTATTCATGTATAATGAATGACTCAGGCAAAATAAACCCAACATCAGTAGTAAATGCTATTGGGTATTAACTTAGAAATCTATAAATTTTTATTCAAAATAATAAATTGGGCTGCTTGATGATTGTATCATTTATGTATTAACGCATTCTTATCTGAAGGAGCCATCTTAATGGTAAGGTTTAAGGTACCAAACTATATGGATAAAGGTATCGAAGGTATTGAAGTAAAGGCAGTACTAACAGGTAGTTGTTACAGTATTAATTATAAAAAAAACGTTCTGTTTTGTAACTGAGAAATACTATTAACAGTATTCATAACAATTATGAGGTAAAACAGACAATGTTAAACATATTGGCATTGTCTATTTACAACTGGATGTGTTGAGCCAAACTTAAAAAATGTTGTTAACACTTCAACAGTTTCTTGTTACACTGGTGATGCATACATCTAATGGCTTAGTCTATCTTCTGTAACATCAGTGATACTTCAAGTTTCTTTATATTTTAATAAATTTTTAAAGGTAACTAGCTACTAGTATAAGGTAATTAAAAATATAACTAACTTAATTTGTTACACTGATATTACAATAAAATGTACTAAGCCATTATACGTATGTATCACCGTTGTTACAAGAGACGGTTAAAATGATAAAACAAAATCAAATTTTTTAAACATAAAACGAGGAAAAATATTAAATGTTTTATATTTGGATTTCATAAATCATGTTACTGCAATGAACGTCAAATGTGTCATTAATCAACCTTTTTAAGAATTATGATCGACATTTTTATTTGACATTAAGAATAAAAACTAAAAAAAATTATTAAACTTTTTTTTATAATTTTCTCACTTTTTTATTTAATTCAACGAATATTAAATTAAATTAAGTTTCCCTGAAATGAATGTGTTCATTAAATTGTTAAGATATGCAAGAAAATGAAAAATAATACTCTAAACGGAAAAAACGTTCATAATATGTTCAAATATTCAATTATATAACAATACAAAATAATATAAATTGTTATATGTACATTATAGTCAGTCAGTTCGTAACCTTGGAAATTCATTCGACCAACGTTTAGCATTCAATCACACGTTAATATAATAAAAAGAAAAGTATTTTCATGTGAATGAAATACGACAATTAAAACCATATTTAACAAGAATAACAACCGAAATCCTAGTAAATTCATTAATGGTTTCTCAGTTGGTCTACTGTAAAAGTATATTATATAACCTACTTTCAAATAAAATAAAGAGACTACATATGATACAGAATAGTGCAGCAATAGTCATTAATAAATCAGAAAGGCTAAACCATATTACTACTCAATAAAATCACCATATAAAAATTCAATTTTCCAGTTACCCTTAAAATCAGAATCACGTGAAAAGCAACCTTATTGGTATATACATCTTTAAATAGTATGGCGCCCAGTTACTTAATAAACATTCTAAACTCCTATTCACTCGTTGTAAATTTGACAGCCCATTGTTTACTAAAATTTTCCTTCAAGATAGTAGGGCGTAACCCCTGATGGGGCTTAATAAGTGCTGGATTTACCTATAAGCTAAATAATCTATAGCTTAGGGCCACATTCGATGGAACTCATCTCATTTTTGTCAAACAAATCGTTAATTTAACACTAATTCATCAATAAGAAGGGCATACAATTCCTTATAGCTTACAGCCTCAGCAGGTGAAAGTCCGGGCATATAATTGGGTACAAAATAATAAATATTTGAAGGTTAAAATAAAGGTATTACAACAAATGTTCGTTCAAATAAAAAATAAATAAAAACACACAACTGTTGAAGTTGAAGGTAAATCTATCATAAGTCCAGATTGAGATGCATATCACTGTTCATAAATAACACGATGTAACATTTATTTTTGTTGAAATTTATCAACTGATAAATACAATGATGCAATGTTGAACAAAATACTTATATTTTAATTTGTTTATATTTATCAATTCTTAAATAAAACGATGCAACGTTGAACAAAATTTTTGTATTTATATTTGTTTATATATTTATCAACTGATAATTAAAACAATGCAACATTGAACTAAATATTTATATTTATATTTGTTTATATGTATCAACTGATAAATAAAACAATGCAACAATGAAGTAAATATTTATTTTTGTTTATATTTTTTTATATTTATCAACTGATAAATAAAACTATGCAACATTGAACTAAATATTTATCTTTATATTTGCTTATATTTATGAACTGGTAAATAAAACAATGCAACAATGAACTAAACATTTATGTTTATATTTGTTAATATTTATCAACGGATAAATAAAACGGTGCAACATTGAACAAAATTTGTATATTTATATTTGTTATTTATCAACGGATAAATAAAACGATACAACATTGAACTAAATGTTTATATTTATTTTTGTTTTTATTTATCAACTGATAATTAAAACGATACTACATTGAACTAAATGTGTATATTTATATTTGTTTTTATTTTTCAAATGATAAATAAAACTATACAACATTGAACTAAATGTTTATATTAATTTTTATTTTTATTTATCAACTGATAAATAAAAAGATACAACATTGAACTAAATGTGTATATTTATATTTGTTTATATTTATCAACTGTTAAATAAAAAGATGCAACATTGAACTAAATGTTTATATTTATGTTTGTTTATATTTATCAACTGGTAAATAAAACAATGCAACATTGAACTAAATATTTATATTTATATTTGCTTATATTTATCAACTGATAAAGAAAACGATGCAAATTGAACTAAATGTTTATATTTATTTTTATTTTTATTTATCAACGGATAAATAAAAAGATACAACATTGAACTAAATGTTTACATTTATCAACTGATAAATAAAACGATGCAACATTGAACTAAATGTTTATATTTATATTTGTTTATATTTATCAACTGATAAATAAAACGATGCAACATTGAACTAAATGTTTACATAAATATGTGTTTATATTTATCAGCTGATAAATAAAACGATAAGACATTGAACTAAATATTTATATTTATATTTGTTTATATTTATCAACTGGTAAATAAAACAATGCAACATTCAACTAAATATTTATATTTATATTTGTTTATATTTGTTAATATTTATCATTTAAAATTAAAAAAAATTAAAAATGAAATTATTTCACATCTGAGAATTTCGACTAAATTTGTGTCTTTAATTCGGAGGAATTTTATTTGGGTTAGACACAGGTGTTCTTGCGATGCTAGATCATTTGGATGAACAATAGCACAAGTGAGGTAAGCTCGATGTTATTTGAATGTGGTTTGCCTCACTTGTGCTATTCTCGATCCATTTATAGTGATTGTTAGAGCCTAATTTCCACAAAAGATTATTTTTTATTCTTATTTTTTAACGTTGAAACGTTGCAGGAAATTTAGACTAAGGGGGAACAATTTATTTATTGTTTATTTCTAAATTTGATATCTTGAGATTTAATAAAATGTAATAATAATCGTACTTGAGTGTCCATATATTAAATTAATAGAGGGTGATGGGCTGTTTTTGTTGGATAATTTTTGTTTTTATTTTCAGCTTGTTTTGTTATGAAAGCGATCAACAGCTTAGGTAATTGAATAAAACAAAAACATATAATAAACATTCCACAAGAACAACATTATAGAGGTGTATGTCCCTCTGTCATCAGGTACATAAGACTATTCAAATTTGATATATTATTTCTTATATATATTTGTTGTTTCATTTAGATCGAGTCGACACAATACTTAACAAACTCATTCATGAATTAATTCTTTGTAAGCAAATTCGCTTCTGAAAGGTCAAGCCATCTACAAACCATGATTGGGTAGTTGATCGTAGTGGTCTAAGCTTACATCTATATGCTAACGTATGCCCTCTTCAAAGAGGTGCCATGGTTTGGCATCTTTTTATTGAGGTGATAATGATAAGCGATTAAAAGAAGGTAAATAAGGTGTTGTGTATATTATAATCATGAAGTGAATAAACAATAAAAAAGAACAAAATAAAAATAGGGAAGAAACAAGTTACAATCATGGAGTTAAAGAATAATACAAAACAAAAATGAAAAAATAGGAAAAATCAAATAAATTTAATCATAGAATAAAAATTTAAAAAGAAAAACAACAAATAATAGGAAAAAATCAGTTATAATCATGAATTAGAATAAAAAAATAGAAACAAAAAATATAAAATAAAAGAAATAAGAAAGAAAAAACATGAAATGCAAAAATTAATAAATCAATTATAATCATGAAATAAAATTAGAAAAAATAAAAAAAATATATGTGCTATAATAAAATACATAAAAATAAAAATTATATAATAAAAACTAAAAATAAAACATAAAAATAAAATCAATTATAATCAGCAATTGAAAAAATATTAAAAAAATAATAAATAAAAAAAATAATTATAGACATGAAATAAAAATATAAGAACAAATTATAGAAAAAATAAACAAAAATGAATTGAAAACATGAAGTAAAATAAGAATAAAAACAAAATAAATTAACTTTAAAAAAAACTATAATCATGGTTTGAAAAAAAATCAAAAATCAATCATAATCATGAATTGAAATAAAAAAAATCTATTGTAATCAGAATTGAAATAATAATAAAAAAAGAGAAAAATAAAACGACATAAAATCAACTGAACTGAAATAAAAAATAAAAAACAATGCCAAATAAAAAAAAACCCTCTATAATAAGGAATTGAAACGAAAAAAAAAAAATAAAAGTATAAAATCAATTATAATCATGAATTGAAATAAAACTAAAAAAAAAGTAAATGAAAGAAAAGTTGCAAAAAAAATTATAATCATGAATTGAAATAAAAAAAAAACTTAAAAAAACAATTTAACAAATATCAAACAAAAAAAGAAAACATTCAAAAGTCAATTATAACTATGAATTGAAGCAAATATAAAGTAAACACATAAAAAATCAATTATATAAATGAATTAAAGTAATAAAAAAATAAATTAGCTTATAACCATGAATTACAATAAACAAACACAAAAGAAAAAGAAACAATTACAATCTTGAATTGAAATGAAAAAGAAAAATAAAAGAAATAAAAACAATTATAATCATGAATTTAAATAAAAATAATAATAAAATAAATAAAGAAAATGAAAAAATAAATGAAAATATCAATTATAATCATGAATTTAAATACAAATAAGAATAAAAGAAATAAACGAAATATAAAAATCAATAAAAATGTCAATTATAATCATGACTTAAAAAAATAAATCAATTATATATTATGAACTGAAATATAAAGTAAAAATAAAAGAAATAAAAAAAAACAGTTATAATCATGAATTGAAATAAAAAAATAAAAGAAATTCAATAAATAAAACAAATCAATTATAATCATGAATTGAAGTAAAAAATAAAAATAAAAGAAATTAAATAAATAAAACAAATCAATTATAATCATGAATTGAAGTAAAAAATAAAAATAAAAGAAATTATAGAAATAAAAAAAATCAATTAGAATCATGAATTAAATTAAAAATTAGAAATAAAAATAAATAATTTATAATCATAAATTGAAATACAAAAAAGAATAAAAGAAATAAAGGAAACTAAAAAAAATCAATAAAAAAAATAATTATAATCATGAATTTATATAAAAATAAGAATACAAGAATCAAAAAAAATTAAAAAAATCAATAAAAAAAGTTAATTATAATCATGAATTAAATAAAAAAACAAACAAAATCAGTTATAATCATGAATTGAAATAAAAATAAGAATGAAAGAAATAAAAACAAATCATTTAGTCATGAATTAAATAAAAGATAAAAATGAAAAAAAAAATTTAAAAAAAATTATTTATAATCATGAATTAAATAAAATATGAAAAAATAAAAAAATAAAAAATAATAAAAAAAATCATTTATAGTCATGGATTAAACAAAAGATAAAACATAAAAGAAATAAAAAATCATTTAAAGTCATGAAATAAATAAAAAATAAAAAATAAATAAATAAAAGAAATAAAAAATCATTTATACAGTAGTCATGAAATAAATAAAAAATAAAAAATGAAAAAAGAAAAGAAAAAAAAACATTTATAATCATGAATTAAATAAAAGATGAAAAAATAAAAAAATAAAAGAAATAAAAAAAATCATTTATAGTCATGAATTAAATAAAAGATGAAAAAATAAAAAAAATAAAATAAATAAAAAATCATTTATAGTCATGAAATAAATAAAAAATAAAAAATAAAAAAATAAAAGAAATAAAAAAATCATTTATAGTCATGAATTAAATAAAAGATGAAAAAATGAAAAAATAAAATAAATAAAAAAAATCATTTATAATCATGAATTAAATAAAATATAAAAAAATGAAAAAAATGAAAGAAATAAAAAAATCAAATATAATCATGAGTTAAATAAAAGATGAAAAAATAAAAGAAATACAAAAATCAATTATAATCATGAATTAAATAAAAGATGAAAAAATAAAAGAAATAAAAAAATCAATTATAATCATGAATGGAGTGATTAAAAGTTTAGGGATTTGGGAACTTTTATTCGGCTTTTATTCCCGGGAAAAACCCTCTCATGTCTATCCTCAGATTTTTTAGGAAGAAAAAATCTGTCCAAAGTTATTGTTTTTTTTTTTGCTTTTTTTCGAATAAGACGATTTTTAATTATTTTTCTGCAACTCCTAACAAATTGAAGACAATTTTTTATATAAATAAAATGTTTCTAAATTCTTGATTGATGTTCATATCTTCAGAATGCATTGCAATGTCAGATGCAGATGTATCGTTTTATTTTTAATTAATTTATTAATTGAACGCAACATTTTTTTCTCTTTTCAAGACTATATATGTTCAACAGCAATCAATCATAGTTCAATGTTTTGAATAAATGATATATATGTGCTATATATACACCAGATTATAAAATTTGTTATTTAAATTTCACTTGTTGGGGTGGATTTCCTCGTAGTATTTATTTACTAATTTGTGTTTCGGACCTATAACTAGAGATAATATATGGGAAACTTTTGGGGACGGATGTCTCTATGTATGGTTGGGTGTGCTGGCTTAAAATTCCTCACCAGGATAGTGACCGACACTTATATAGCTCTCGTGGTGATGGGGTTAGCATATTCGATCATCAAATCATTGGTCCCTGGTTCGATCCCGGAACCCGATTATAAT
>JARUHE010318057.1:0-11602 GCA_031471125.1 Archaeomysis grebnitzkii | reverse complement strand
ATATTGAAGTAGGTAGATTTATATTTTTGTTTTTAGATTTAACTAATTTCATGTACTAATATGTATTTATTACAGTATTCACAACACACTGGTCAAGATACTAACGAGAATTCTTTTCGAAAGCTTAATTTAACAAAAGAAACTAAACCTACTGATCATATGAGCCAACTAACAAGTTCGAAAATAAATAGCTCAACTGGCATCATCGAAAATGAGTTTAAATATTTAACTAAAGACGTTAGTTCCAAGAGAGAACCTAAATTAACTACTAAAACGGCTTCAACTAATTTTACTGCTACAAACAACCGACAGGAGTTTGAATTCGGGGATATTTGTTCAGAACCTCCTAAACCAGGTACTCATTGTGAAGAAGCAGCGTTTACTGATGAAAATAATGCTTCCGTTAACGCTTATGTTGAAACCATTTTTTGTAGCGAAAAAACTAACTCTAGTTCCCCTTCTTCCTCTTGTTTGCATGACGATGATGGAAACGTTCCTCAGCCCGACTCAAAGGTGATTGGGATTGAATTTTATGATGAATCAGATGTTGAGCAGTTCGAAAAACTCTTCCAAGACACTGTGTTGGCCGATTTTGCCCAAGTGAACTCATTGCCATCAAATAGCTTCCAGGCTGATGAGGACCCCATCGATGGCTGCTTAATTCCTCCATTAACATCTTCCCCTCTTCCTTGTATGAACTCAGTGACGCCATTTTCTGCGCTTGAAATTTCTAACATTTGTGCTACTAACCCAACCTGTCAAAATACAAACGATGTTGACACTAACCCTTCGACTTTAGATAATATAGTTACTTCAATTTCAACCTCAGACACAACTATCTATGTTTCTTCTAATACTAACCTAACAAGTTTGGATACAAGTGAGCCACTTTCAAAAGGTGAATATAACAACTTTAAAAACCTACGTGTCCCTTGACTTGTTTTGTGTAACTAATTTATATTTATGGTACAAGTACACGTTTTAGAATTTGTTGTGCTTAAGATCTATTAAATTAGTGAAGTTATAAATAACTTTAACTTTAATGTTTGGTAGTTTTAGTCAATTTCATTTCATTCTAAAAGTATCTGTTATGGGTGTAAAACGGTAAACCTTCATTTATTAAATCGATGTTAGTCCTAACTAAACTTTCTATGCTATAACCATTTGTCAATGCATGTACTTAAAACTCAAAATTGAAATGCTTCTAAACTTTTTCTACTGTATGAATATAGTTAAATGGCTTGACATATTTTATACTCTACAAATATAGTTTGAAATACACTATACCTTACAAGTATTGCGTATAGATTCAAGTGTAATTCTATTGTAAGATGATGTAAGGCCGTTTTTTATTTTATGTGATTCAATACGTAAATGGTTGAGGGATATTGTTCTAATTCTAGAAGTTTGTTCGATTATAACATATAACTATTAGTTTGTCTTTGCTCTACAAAAATAATTTAAATGTTGATGTTTTAAATAGCACATTATCCACTAGTGATACTTGAAAGCATAATTATAAATAGTTACATGATGCATAAATTAAATTATTTAATGTTTAGTTCACAATAGCTAAATTTTAATTTTAATTCACTTAAATCTTTTTCTAAGATAACCAATTTATTATATCTTGATAAATTATATTTCCTCAATTGTTTATATATTTTCTAACTTTTTTAAGACACCATAATTATATATTTATTCCATTTATTTTTTATAAAGTTCAACAAAATTAATATTGAATTATTTGAAAATAATTATCTGTTAAGGATAAGAAACTATTGTCATCCTGGTTTCTACTTGAATATAAACAACTCAAATAGGAATAAGTTTGTCTACCTTTATATTACCAATAAAAATTGTTCCTCCATTGACAGGCACAATTGCCGAACGGGAGCATCGAAAATGGTCTGAAGAAGCGATCTCTTTGGAGAACAATCCTTACGACCCTGCGCGGCTTACGGACAGACTGTCCAGGTTTTCTGCAACAAACTCTATTTCCACATCCGGGCAAATTATTCAGCGTTCTAGGTGATTCATTTTTTCTATTATTTTTATTTAATATGTAAGGTTGAAAGAAAATTTACTTCGGAATTTTCATTCATAGAGTAAACTTTTTTATTTGAAAGATTCTTATTCATACTGTAAATCCTTTTTGGTTTAAAGAATGTTATTCATACAGAAAACCTTTTCCTACATAACATTTAAATTTATTTTTAGAAGTGAAGATAACACCTTGGACACAACTGATAACCCAAGTTCAATCAGTTGCTTAAGCCGACAGACGGATCTGAGCCGATACACCAGAGACTACCACGTTTCGAACACAGAAAAATACATTCCCAAATGGAAGTTGAACTACCAAGACAATGCCCTGCACAAAAGCTCTTCTACTGACCAACAGGTACCCCCAACTTTTTTCTCGTCCACTTTAGATGCTTCTGATAACCTTAACGCTGTAGACCCTTTGCATGCTACTAATTTCAGTTCTTTGCGAGCACATGTTAGAACGAATAACAAACTAGATTCTAGTGTTGATAATGTTAGTTTGATATATAATTCGAATTGCTCGAATGAGGATTCAGTTCATATGCCAAAAGAAAAAACTCTGTTGCTTTCTAGCACTGAGGTTTCTACACCAGAGAAAGAAAGCTCTAAAGATTTTAAGGATTTGGAGGAGAATTTTCTACATCGAAATATCATTCGAACCTCATTCCGATCTAGAAACGCGACCAAGAACTTCTCTTTGAACCCTTTATACGAGGAAAACTTTTGTAACGTTAGCCAGGAAAAGGTTTCCCCCAAAAAAGATGTCCCAGGAAAGGTGTCCCTAGAAAAGGAGGTTCGAGAAAGTGACTCCTCAAGAAAACATGGCCCAGAAAAGAAGACCACCCCGGATCAGTCCAGCGACTACTTCAGCTCCTATGAATCCCTTCCCTACCTTTCCTCCTTCAGCAGAGAGGGGAGTCTGAAGCTCCCTAGCCCTCGGGTGACCGAGGATGTTTTTGAGCCCCTCGGCAGGAGAGGGACTTCGATGAGGCTCCCGAAAAGGAAGAACTCCGCCTTTGAGAGACGTTCGCTCCGGATGTACAAAAAAGATGACATGATCTTCTGACAAACGTCAAACTGTTATGGAATTGTGGATGATCAGAACCGTTTTAAATTCATGTATAAGTAAAACCAAACTTCAACGTAAGATCAAAATTGATGCATATTTCAAATATTTAAATGTTTCTTAAAAACATTTAATCTGATTTTGAATAAATTTTTCCACAAAATTTGAAATTTGTGTTTCCGGGCTTTCTTTTGTTTAAGACTATTTTAGTGTATATATCAGAAAATGACAATTTCCTCACCTAAAGATTTGCTAAATTATGTTTATTAATTTTGTGTTAAAGATAATTACTTGTTTCTACATCACATAAAAAACATCAATTCATTATTACAACCATTTATTGTTGTACTAAATTGCCTACCAGTGCTTGCATTACATGTTTATATAACTAAACATAACAAATATATTTTGCTGATTGGTTGTTTTCTTATTACCCCAAGTATTTCTGAAAAGGCTACAAACATAAATTAAAGAAACTTTTGGATTTGTTGGTTAATGCATGTAAATTAATTAACATGTGGATGCACACGCACACACACACATACACACACCAATACACACACACACAAACACACACACACAAAAACATACTTACTTTACTTACTTTATTACTTACATATTGATGGTTTATTTGTTATATTATTTCGTGAAAAAATTACTTCTTTGAAAAACATTGAGTTTACTAAGAAAAGTAAAATAAATAATATTTCAATATTTTAATGTTTACATAGCTTCAATATTCTTTTTAAAATATTCTGTACCCTAAGAAGGTCAGTTTGGCAAAGTAAGATCTCGTTTGATCTTAGATCGGAGATCTGATACATTTTGACCATAAATAAAAAAATTTAAGACTCACGTTGATATGTAGGTAATATAAAATTTGTTTTACCAGAATGAAAGCATATTTAAATATTTAAATAAACATTATAATAATATTACCAATAAACAATAGTTTCATATAGATTGATGTTAGCTAATTATTAAACTTGCGTCTGTTTAGTACTTTGAAGAGTGACTAACTAAAAACAGAACATGCTATTGACATTTCATATATGAATATAGGTTGCATCCATAGCTTTATCTAGAGAAACCTAATAAAATATGAGTAAATTGTGGGTTGATAGATTGGTTCTTAAGTTTTCAAGATAAACATTATCTATTTCGTTATCTTTAAGAGATAAGTTTCCTGTTCTTATCGTTTTAACTTGAGATTATTTTTTACCTGTAATAGTTGTAAACATTTTCCGTTGTGATACTTAATAGTAAATACTGTAAGCAGCGTGTTATGTTTGTGATATAAATGTGAAAAAGAAAATATACTTTTGAGTAGGTCAGGCTTTTTCTTTGTATCAAGTTAAATAGAAAAGGTTGTATTTCATATATTGTCTGTTCAATACTTTTTATAACTATTGAAATATGCTATATAATAACAGAACATAATTCCACAGTTCAATCCTCATGTGTTTTATTATTAAAATTTATGTTTGTGTAGTTTTTCCATTTTTGCACGAGTAATAATTTATATTTCGGGTCTTACTTCCTCCAAGTTCAGGCTCAAATATTTGAGCAACACAATTTTATTGGGTAAATTTATCATAAAAGGGTTTGTTTAATTCAATTGTTAATATTTTGCATCTTACAAAAATACAAAATATATTGCATTAAATTAAGTATCTACTACAAATTAAAAACACTTCCCATTTTACAATAAAAAGCTCAGAGACTTAAATTATAATACTATTCCATCAAGTTATAGCTTTTCGAACTCGTATCACTCAGTGTAAAAGGTGAACTATGCAACTTCATAGAACTCTATGTAAATCATTATATGATGAAACAAAATCACATACGCAAAGAAAAATAAAAAAACACAATTTAAAGTTTGCCATTATTACTAAAATTTGTGGGTATCAAACGTTAACCCAAAAACTTCAAACATATATATACATAAAAAGAAAATAAATAAATGGTACAAAAATTGCAGGTGTGTGAAATGTCTACAAATTTTCTATGAAATAAATGTTAGGTTCAAAATACATTCAGGGTAGCAAAACTTAAAGAAAGTGAGAAAAAGTTTAGATAAAAGTTAAGTTAAAAAAATGTTCTTAAGAAAGTTTGAGTCGAGAGAAAATTGGTCAAAAAGAAATTTTTGATCTAAATAATTTTTCTGCCTAAATATAACCAACAACAATTATTGGTTTAAAACAAAAACAAAACAAAAAAAAAACAAAAACAAAAACAAACAAAAAAGACGGAATCAGTAAAAAATTTGGTGGCTGTAGAATGAATCTTGAATACCAAAATATTTGCTCTGAAGATTCGAAGCACAAGTGAGGTAACTCATATTTAAGCAACATAGAGCTTACCTCACTTGTGCTATTGCTTATTATATAGTGCTTACATATGAGTTTCGTCCCTGCTTGTATGGTGTCCAGCTCGAATGTATGAATACGATTTAAACAACAATGACGAAAAGTCAACATGTATGATGAAAATATTGAAATAAACATAACAAAAATATTTTTATAGCTGATAAAAATTAGCATTATTTTTTTAATATTTAAATATTTTCAAGACGTATCTTTACGTCCATTTATAACACAATCATCCTCAACATTGTACTGAAAGTAGTACTTGACTAACTTTTATGTCTAAGATAGTCAAAATTGACTAACCTTTGTTAACAGTGCACATTTTTTTGTTGATTCAATCAACTTTCTTAATTGTACCAATGTGATATATTGTTCATTGAATCATTAAAGATTGTGCACTTCTAACAAAGGTTAGTCAATTGATGATGTCAATTTTGACTATCTTAGACATAAAAGTTAGTCAAGTGTTTTCAGTGTGAAACTATTTTTGCATAAATGACTAACATTGCTAATTGAATACTTTAAATGGAAATATCTTAATTTAAAGGTTTAGGAATATGAAAGTAATTGTTTTGAAATTTTAAAATGAGAAAAATTTGTTATTTTTCAAATTAAATGATAGAAAGTTTATTCACATTTTCGCTTCAAAAAATTTTTTGTAGAGATAAAATGTTAAAATATGCAAGACACGGTTTGAGCTGATAACATCAATTATGATAATCACTTTCTTACAATTATTGTGTTCATATATATTTTGTTTATGAGGTTTGACATCATTTGGTGAAAAATAATATAACTTTCAGGGCTAAGAACAATTATAATTGCATGTTTTATTACATACGTAACAGGCAAAAAACATATAACACTTCAGATGTAGTTCAAGACATAGGTTAGTTATTATAATTTGAAAATATAATAAATACAATTTAACAAAATGTTTTTTGATGGTTAATATAGTTTGATTTTCTTTTACATAACATTATGATAATGCAATATTTAACGCTTAAAATAAAATATCAAAACATTAATTTTAATATCCACCATTGTTTGTTTCTTCAATGGCATTAGTTGATTAAAAAGATAAACGGGTTTTTAGATTAGAAGATTAAAATAGAATCACAATAATACCGAAAAGTTGAAAAATTTCCTTCCTCTCAACTTTTGAAGACAGGAATAAAGATGTTTTTTATGCTTCCATGAAGGGTTGCCGTATTGGGTCATTTCTTCTCCATTGCACCTTTCTTCTCATTCACTGCCATCGCTCCCACATTGTCTTTCAATAATTTAACCAATCTCCTCTTTTCCTCCTGCCAGAGATTTACATTTTGAGCTCCTCGGTTCCACACACTCTTCATATCTCCCCTTGACTTCTCTCTGCGATTTTCACCAATCCGACGTCTTTGATTTTTCCCTCCTCGTCAATCTGAAAATAAATTACTACATAATAATGACGTCATATTTCTTTGAAAATGTCCTGCTTCTCATCACGAAGTTGTTTTGATTTCTGTGTTTAAGCAACTTCTAAATTATTTAAATCTATAATTTTTAAATCACAAGAATTAATATTTCTTTTAAGTATTATTGTATTATTATTTCATAATGTTTATACGCTAATTAACAGCATTATGAAAGTTTATCTTTTTTAGTCTCTACCTATACTACTTATAATCAAGTTAGTTCCTATTGTTGCAAAGGTATGCGCCTTCTCATTTTTAAGGTAAGGTAAATGGAAACTTTCAGCTTTATGAATGAGTTTGTAGTGGCGGATGATTATTGCAATCTCAAGTTCGTGATTCTTGTTCTAATGCAATATTTAAATACGATTTTCATTAATAAAAATATTTCTGATAACATGTTCTATCGCTCAATAAATAAGAGATATAAAAACATAAAAAACATATTTATATTATGTTTATAAATTATAAAACATTAAAACATAAAAACACAATATAACATAACCATATTTATGTTTTATTTATAAATTATACTGTAATTATAAATTATAAAACATTAAAACATTAAAACATAAAAACACAATATAACCTAACCATATTTATGTTTTATTTATAAATTATACTGTAATTATAAATTAGAAAACATTAAAACATTAAAGCATAAGAACACAATATAACCTAACCACATTTTTGTTATATTTATAAAGCTGATTAAATATTTTAAACCTGTATTTTCGTATAACGTTTTGAAAGAATTTTCAAACATAAATAACAAGAAATAGACAACAATAAAAAGCATTCATATTAACGTGTGATTTATTTGAAATAAAACATTTAAAAGGTAGCCATACAAAAATGTTAATTAAGATAAACTGAAAAATAATATTTAAAAATGTCAAAATAGATTATCTTATCTTTGTTATCATGTGATTAAAATAGATCTAATGACGATAAAAAATTTCATTGAACTGTCCCAGTTTAAAAATGATTTCAAATTACATTTTGTTGTGATTCGAAACGTAAGATAAAATAAATGTAATGTTGATTTTTACAAATGTTATTGTTCTTGTCGTTTTGTATGGAAAGAAAAAGTAAAACTAAAACAATTCACTGAAAAATGGAAACTCTTTCAGTGAAGTTTTCAAAAACTTTTGAAAACTCCTGAAATGTAGACCCAAATGTTGTCTAGGTTATAGGAAGTATCTCAGTTTCAGGCATACCGATTTAACACCGTTACCCGCTGCCTTTGTGTTACAATTTCTTTGTATACATAGAAATGATGTGTACGTTTTAAGATTTTTCTGGTTCATGATTCTACGTTTTAGGAACTTTCTACTTTTGTTATTCTACGTTTCAAGAGTTTTACTGTATTCCATATAAATTGTTTCATTTAGGGGTAAAAAAGTCTTTTGAAAATTTAAATTCAAATAATAATAAGAAAATGAAAATTATTTTTTTTGTTATGATAAAAAAATCTAAATTGAAATGGAATCAATTTATAAACTTATTCTTTTCCGATAAAATTAACAATTCGGTTTTTATGAAACAAACATGGTGGTCTGGACTCAATTTTTCTTGATCTATTATCAAATTTTTTCGATCCAAATATAAAAAAGTTGATCTGGGTCAAGAAAAAATTGTCTAGCTAGAGAAAAAGCTGGTCGAGATCCCAAATCTATAAGATTTTATTCAATTCAATAACTTGTGTTGATGTTTTATATCTTTAACATGATTTTACCTTAACTAATGTTTTATTAATTGAAAACTTTTCTGAGTGTTCTAAAGTAAATCCACTTATCATTGAATTTTGATTAACTAAAATTTGTTTTCGTCAAATGTATGTCATCATTTTGATAATGTTAAATTTGGTACACCATTCTGTATTTATAATGCTGTTGCATATAGCTTCATATTCTCTACAAAGCTTTTTAAAATTTACTCATATAGAATTCAAAATGTCAATATAGTTCATCTCAAACATTCTTCAAGTTTTCAACCACTTTTCTCCTCATTTAATTTCAGAAGATTTATAAAAATTAATGTATCTTACGCGACCGGTTTCGACCGACTTTAGTCGTCTTCAAGCATTTCTGTAAATTTATATTTTATATTACATTTGTAGTTTACATGCTAATAATTTTTGCTTTTAATAAGATTAATAACAATTAATATTTACACATAAGTTTTCTTTTCTTTATTTTTTTATAAGTTAAAATATATTTTAAGAAATCAATTTAAAACTCAATATTAAAATGATAATAACTTAAAGTTATCTTTGTAATGTGAGACTTAACTTAGTGTACTTTAAAAGTTAATTAAAACTAGATGATTATATATGCACGGTATTTTGGTGAATTGGGTTTTTTATTGTTAAAATGCATGAAAGCATTAATAATAAAAAGAAATAATAAAACGTTAAAATGATTTATATAAAAGCTGAATCTTACATGATTATTGGTATGACGAGAGTTTTGATTGACAGACGTGTTTTGTTATTGAGGATTTGAGTGATCGTAGGATCATGATTTATAAATTGAAGCCAGTGATGTTGATGTTGTTACTTTCGTTACCATCCTCATTGTTTCTGCTGTTGTCGTTCTGTTTTCATTTGTTGTGATAGCCGTTGTCGTTGTTGTGGTGTATATATATCTATATACATTGAAACATAGTAATTATAAAGTTTATTCAGTCATTTAAAGTTGTTTATACTACCAACATTAAGTTCTATTAAACAATAGAATAAGTAAAGATAACGAATAAGTTCTATGCATTTCGAGGAACATCCTTTCATCAGGAACATTTATTCTTTACATGAGTTTTAATTTTTATGTAGTTTATAAACTAACCATACATAAAAATTAGATATTTTTCATTCATAATTTCTGTATTACAACTGATTTCTGGGTTTTTGCTATTTATTGTTTCTTTTTTGTTATCACATTTATATTCTCATGTTTGTTGTTTTTCTTTAATTAAATTCAATGGTCTTCTTACAAACTTCAGCAGACTAGTTAAAAATGTGTGTGTTTGGGTGTGTGTGTGTTTGAATATCACGGAGAAAGATATTCTTTGAGACATGTTTTATTAAATATTATTTCATATTTGCAATTTATTTATTTTCTTTTGGTCTTTTCTAATTTTCTTAATAACTGTTTTCATTAAGAGGCAAGTTGAAAATACGGTCGTAAATGTAAATATACAGAAGTTATTGTATCAATTTATAACATCTATTCCTTATATTTAATTATAACAACATTAACTTGTGTATATTTATATATGTTGACCATTGTAATAATATAGCTCCCCTGAACATGTTAGATGACTCTAGCGAAACTAGTTAAGGAAACAACAAAGAATAAAAATGGAATTTGTCAATCTCATTTCTACCTTGCCTAATAATCAAAAACAGTTATTAAGAAAAAAAACATATGCCGCTTCATTAAACCTCAATATATATATATATACAGTATGTATATATATATGTAAATATGTTGTATGTATGTACTTATGATATTGAAAATGTTATTTCGGTATCGATATCACTTAAAGCTGCATATGAGCATCATTATGTGTAATATTATCGCTCTTATCAGAAGAATCAGAGTTTTGATAAAAAGTTCATTTTCATGTGAGTTTAATTCATTTTGAATGTTCTCATATTTGATAATTGTTAAATCATTTGTGAAACACTTCAACCTTTAGGCTTACATAATCATTTATACATTCATAGATAAAATACACACATATGTATGCGTGTGTGCACACACACGTACAACATCATTTGTTCGCTATTTCTCTCTTCCTATAAATAATGCGCATACAGATATACATAAAAAACTATAAACACACACACTACAGAAGTACCAACGTCTTTATAATTAAAGTAACGAAGATCATTAATAAATTACATACAACTGTACAATAATATGGTAGTTGGTATAATAATCATACTGCTACAACTCAACAATCAATAGAATATTAATAGTCGTGAGATAAAAACATCAACACAATTAAAACAATATCAATTAACATTTTTAACTGAATAAATACACCAAACACTATATATATATCAAAACAATGAAAACATTAACATTTAAATACATCAAAACATGTGAAATACATTAATTAATAAATGAACATTATCGTTTTCATGTAAAAATACATTGATCTAAAAAATAAAAAAAAGCTGAAATAAATATACATCATTGGTTTCATATAAATAAATCAATTCAATAGATAATTTTTTCAATTCAAACAAGAAACACATTGGAAGCAAACAATAACAAAATAAGTCTTGCAGCCAGGCTAACGCGTCTTTCATGACAATTCCCGTTTTGTCCCCAAAGGAAAGTGAGTTCCGAAAGTTTTTGAGGTCGTCCTTATCGCAAGACTGTCTGGCGAGTGCCTCAGCGTTCCAGCCTCCGAGAAGAACAGTGACAAGGCACTGGAGCGAGATCGGATCGGAGGTCGAGCTGCCGAGTAAACCAGACGACTGGAAGAAGGAAATCCGCGACATTAAGGTCAGTTGAAACTGTCTTCTCTGGTTCTCATTTTATTTAAAAATTTGGCGGGAAAAAGTATGTAGAAATTGCTTTCACATTGGAGCTGCGGGTGGTTTTTTTTTTTTTTTTTTTTTTTTTTTTTTTTTTCTATTTTTAAAA
>JARUHE010318046.1:0-11603 GCA_031471125.1 Archaeomysis grebnitzkii | reverse complement strand
TTTAAACTACAGTATATGGATTTAAGCATCGAATTAATTTAAATTTCACCAAATCAAAGAACAAAAATTACAGAATAATGCTAAAAAATAAACAAAAAAGAGGTTTAATATTGCAGCTGAAAACAAATATGGCGTCAAAATTAAAAATTGATTTTCACACCTAAGGTTTGAATTCATTCAACATTTAATGTGATCCAACACAGAAACTCACACTTATGGAATAATGAAGAACTCCCCTTTTTGAAATCACTATTCGCTCAACTGGAAACGAAGGTGGAGGTTCAAGAAAATTTTGCACCAATAATAAAAAATTTCCCTCACATAAACCTGAAATATTGCCACTGATCAAATAATAAAACATATAAGCTATCTAAGAAATTCAAAGGTTTTGCCAATATTTGTAAAATACAAAAGTTACAAAATGTGTTTCTTAAAATATTAATTTCTTGCATAGTTGCATTTCCTCATATTTCCACATTGCACGTCAAACAAATGTTTGAACAGAAAAATTCACAATAATTCCACACGAACACTTTTGTTGAAATTTATTCCTAATCAAACAATTGATTGAATATTTGATTTTATGTTTCACAGATTTTTGGCAAATACTTCTATGCACTTCATCATCTTTTATTCTACTTATTTTTCGTTTACCTTTTCAAAGTATAAAACATTTTTCCAGAATTTTGATTCATTAATAAAATTAATAATTGCTTATTTCCTTGATCATACATTCATTTCATAATAATAAATTTAGAGTTTGAACCAATTTAAAGAAACAATTAATACGTGCATTAAACAGTTACCATTTATATGATTGCTCTAATAAAGGAATACTATGGATGTTAAAATCTATGATAATTGTTTGACTTAAACAAACTACAAACATACTGTATACTACGAATTAATTAATATTTATCAACACATATTTATTCAAGCATCATAATTATTTGTGATGTTGAAAATACATGTACTGTGTATATACCATTATACCCTTATATACCATTCTTTCATGAAGTCTTTTTGAAATAACAAAAAGAGTTAAGCTTCTGACAAAATTATTAAAAACAATCAGTTGTTCAAATCCAACATAATATGTTTACATTGGAACCTTTGTAACACAAAACGATCAGGCAATACTAGTTAACATGTTTAAATAAACTAATGGTTAATAAAATATTTTTTTGAACAGAAGGAAAGTTTTTCGTGATCAACATTTTGTTAACAACTAAACATCCTTCTGAAAACCGTTTTTTTTGCATGAACTTTTTTTGCTTTATACAGAGTCGCTATGTCTGATGAGCCATATTGTTGTTCACGTTATTTCATTTTAGTTATGTCGCTACACAGCTCTTCCACCTTATCATGGATCTTCCTCTATTTCTTCTTCCACGTATTTCCATATCCAGTGTGCTTTTCTTGTTACATTCTCCATAGCCTTTTATGACGTGTCCATACAATCTGAATGTACCATCTGGTGTCTTTCCTGTAGTTTTCCTATCGCACAACACTCCTGATATGTCTCTCGAACTTCTTCGCCCAGATTTGATCATTCAAATTACTTATCTATCGTATCCACCATCAGCTGTAAAGACAGATAAGAACTATTTAAATACACACACTCTCCTTAATTCCACACCCTTAATTTTGATTCTATTACGTTCGTAATGTTGCTATAAAAACTTCATATATTCGGTTTTTGATCTACTTATTTTCATTTATATTATCACAGTGCCAATCTCCAGTATTAAATTCGTTCCATATCATATCCCATGGTGTATTTGTCAACACATTAAAAAATACGTTGAAAATCAAAGGATTCAATGCAGAGATCTGATAGCGCCATACCTTCACTCAAAAATATTTGTCAATGCTGCCTCCCTCCTCACTAACTAGTGTCTTGAGATCCTGCCTATTTTCATCACTAATCACATACATTTTTCGGGGTATCGTCATCTCGGTCAGACATGTACTCAGTTCCTGTCTCATATGACTTCTCTATATCTAGAATCATTATATGAATATGAGTTTGGAGTTCGGTATTTACTTATAGGCACATCAACCTGGACCTGCATATATGAGAATTATTCTCTGAGGTTTAATATATATAGTATATACATTTTATATGATCAATGATAAATCGTGAACACTAGTTTACGACTTTGCCGGCATTAATGTGAAGGAAATTTCAAACTAATGCCCTCAGCCGTCCAAAGTTCGCTCTTCAAGTAACATGAACAATGAAGCCTTATCCAACTACCAATTGGATAAGGCTTCATTGTTCACGTGGTTGAAGAACGAACCCTGGACGGCTGAGGGCAGCTGTTTAACTAACTGTCAAACTAATGCCTGCAAAGTCATAAGTTAATTATGCTGCGATAAATGTTCGCTCAACTAAATATAAATACAATAGTTTTATTTTAAATATTTTTAAAGTATACACTTATGATGTGTTTTATCAATTTTAAGTATTTCATTTTTTACCATCAGCACACATTTACTATAATGGAAAAACTTAAAACCTTATTCATTATTAAATAGGAGATTGAGAAGATGTGTTCTGTCATATCTTAAGGTATGATGAAGTGCAATTTTTATGAGTATACTTTACTAGATTAGTTTCTAAATATTGAATGATGTATTTTTCCTTAAATATAAAGTATAAACCCAATAAATATTAAAACAATTATCATTATTAATCCTGCAAACATTGCCTGGTGGTTAAGACGAGCTTCTACAACTGACCTCTCATTATTATTGTTGTTGGAGATGTTGGGGCGGCGGATGATTTGTAAACTCTAACTAAATTTTACCATTTTTTCAAGGTAATAATAATAAAAATAATAATTTTACAGAAAAGTTTGCTTAAATGAAAATAAAAATCACAACATTCTACACTGGTGTTACTAGATTTTTTTTTGTAAATTCAGTATTTACTTTTTAAAACATACATTTTATATGATTATAAGAGAGTTTAAGTTCATGGTTAACTAAGATTTTTATTTGAAGGTTTAAAGAAAATTTTATTTGAAACAAATGAAAGAACTGGAGATTTTGAGGTATATTACTTGAGGACTTTTTTACCAAATAATTTTTTTTTAAATAGCATACATTCCAGGATTTTTGGACTTCGTAATTTTTTCATCAGATTCATGATTAATCAAAATTTTTATTAGAAGGTATAGAGATAGATCTGTTTGAAAGAATTGTATAAACAAACACAACATTTGAAATGAAAATATGAAATTATTATGAATAGTGTTTTACGAACCAAAAATTAACAACAAAAACGGTTTAGTATTAATATTCTTATTGATAATTGGACGTAAATAATTTTTTTACTTTTTTAACAACTCAAAATTTATGTTTTATCCGAAGTCATTTTTTTAAAATTTATTTTCTAGCAATCTAATTAGAACAGTTTCTATTTCCAACAACAATTTCGCCTTTCCTGTATACTTACAAACTTATATCAAACAAAACCTTTATAGTAATACAAAACAAATGATGTTTAATTCAACCACATTTCAAGTTTACAAATATAAAATTCGGTAAAAGCGGTCATGCTATATTTTAAAATAATCAAAACATTTGAATTTGCTGGTACGTAAATTTTTAAAAATAATAATAATAATACTTCTAATTTGTATAGCACCCTTAAATCATATAAATTTATAAAATATTGAAATACGACATTATGAATAAAAATATGAATACTTTAATTAGTGTAAGCTTTCAATTACAACTTTATTTTAAATCATTTATAATTATATGGTAAATATAAATATAAATTATTTATTGAAATGTTTCACGGAAAAATATATTAATGGAAAAGAAATACAGTTTGAATATATCATATAATCATTATGTAAAATCCCCCCCAACATAGTTTTTTGTGTATCAAATAATTACAGTTATGTAAAGCTATATTATATATTAAAAAAACTCAGGATCAAAAAATATTACCAATAAAATTATTGATAATTAAGCCCCGATAGCATATGAAATTATTAATAATTAATAAAATAAAAAAGAAACGTAAAGAAAAAGTGTAATTTTGCACCGAATTTCTTTCGGTTACACACGAAAGATTAAACCTGGATTGCGTCAATATTGGTAAGGTAAACAGGAGGGAAGGCAACGAGAATTTCACACTTTTCTTAACTTTCTGCCAACTTCATAAATAATATCCAATTCCGACCTTTTCTTTGGAAGTGCGAAAGTGCTTTGATCGACTGGGTAAATATGTGTTTATGTGTTATGCTGCCTGGCATAAATAAGTCTGCAAAAGATTATGTCGGCATGGGATTTGCTAACAATGCTGATTGACTTAACAGTTTTATTCAATATGTTACTGCTGAGGAAATTGAAAGAAATATAAATATTTATAATTAGAATACTTTAATGAAGTTATTTCAACAATTTATTACAAAATAAAACATACGTATGGATCTATATACAAAAAAGAATTGCTTTATACATATATAAATAACCGAACACATACACAAACGCACCTTACAAATATTATCATATAGTCGCGACGTAAAACAGCTTTTAAGAATATTTCACCAAAAAGTAAAACTAAAACTTGTTTATCCTAACATTAGTTTTATTCTTACACATTCGAAAACATCTTTACAGTTTTTTTAATGACTTATCATTTATTCGCGTATTTGTAGCAAACAAAAAGTGTTTCCAATGTTTTGAAAAACAGAATCGACCTCATAAAACGTCACTAATTCGTCCCAATAGACATGCAATGGTTAGAAAGGTCGAGGACAGATTGCCACAAATCATTGTAATCCGTATCTTTGTGTACATTATTGTTAAAATTAATGATTTTGTTTAACCAGTAATTAAAACAACTTTAAAACAATACAATGACGAAAGTTTTATTGTATTGCGGACTATAGTAGAATACAATGTATTAAATAAATTGTATAAATATTATTTATAGTTTAATTAAAATTTTATGTTTATCATAAAAAATGCTATTAGCAGAATTATTCAAAATAGATCATAAATTCCCGTGAATTAGGACTAATTCTCATTTATTTATGATTTAAAATAGAAAAAATGATTTTTATGTTCATATTTAATCTGTCCCAATTTTTAAACAAACTATAAAGCTTATGGAAGAGGTTTACAAAAGTTTAATTTTAAATTAATTGGTTATAAAGTAACCTATTTGTCAAGTTGAGTAATCTTTTGTTTACATAAAATGTATATTAATTAATACCTATATATAAACATTTATAGTATGAGCTCCACAAAAACTTACACCATGTTAATAGTGCTTTATCTTAATAAACTTTTAATTAAATTTAAGATAGTATTGTTGTAATATAGTTCTGATATGACGAAGTTATTTTCAAGGATATTGTATGCTTAAGCTATGGTATGTTTCTTACCCCAGGTATTTATGATAATTGGTAGGTTTATTTATTGTATGTGGTTCTCTCTCCTAAAAATTACCACAAAATAACTCACAACGTTAATTAAACTTATATTTGATAGCTTCAACCAAAACTGTTTATTCTACAGAGCATTTAAAGTCAAAACAAACTTTATCAAATCAGTTGACACAGTCTTGCGATACATCCCTACACACAAGGTTCTGAACCCAACAACAGATCACAAATATACAAAATGACTTGCAAACTTCATTTCTGGCAGATAGGCACAAGTCATACACATGAATATCAAATGAAACACAAAAGTACTATCAAATGGTGTTTCTCAAGCAGGAGTTCTTTCTCTAACACTATTCAACCTGTTTCTACACAATCTCTTCCCTACCCCACAAGACACGTTACTTATCTCCAATATAGATTTCCTAGTCATAACATCAACACATCCAGGTTTCAAAACAGCTGCTCATAATCTACAAAACTAATTACATAAACTTTAAAAGTGGCTCCAAACAAACATTACTGTATATCACCATCTGCAACCAGACCCAAACTAACATTTCTTATACCAGACCTTCGTCAATCAAACATTCAGCGTTGAACTTTACACACACATGACACTAACAGAACATGTAAGATCATTACAACTGAAAACAAATAGCAAATTGAACAAAATATAAATTTTGGAAATCATAGAACTCAGACATAAAAAAGAAACATTAACAATAATATACAAACAGTTTGTTTGAATAAAAATAGCCCATGCCAGTTTCAGCTTGCTCCTAACCTCTTATATCCGACCCCAAAAAACGTATTGCGATTGGAAACACAAACGCATCTCCCACATCATATCTACATTCATAACCAAAATTATTCCCAATTAAACTTACTTTGACATGAAAGGGGCTCAATTTGTTGTCACCGCCTTACATCAAGATCATCCAAGTCACTTTTTAAGCAATGCACATTCCCCACCCAGACAGAAAAACAGAAAAAGTACCCCAGCCAAATACTACTCCTCAATTTTAACAACATCTCTCCACCTCAACCATCCCAGCTCATCTGCTTTCACAAACATTTCAAAACCACAAAACAAAGAACAGAATCACAAACAGAAAAGGCAACAGATTCATTTAGCAACAATCACGATAAATATATCCTTCTGAATAGACAATTCCTAGAAACACACGTTTACACCTATGAAGACTCAGATGCGACCACCACCAACACCTCAACATATACCAATAGAGAAAATGCAACACAAACTTACCACTCTGCCCACACTGCCAACTTCCTGTACATTGCACATAAATTATTATACTTCCCTGGAGTCGTTTTTATCAGAAAAGGCAGCTTTACTCAACAACCTTCCTCTTGAACCTCTGGAGACACCCGATTAGAGTGACCTGCTATCTAAATTTCATTGGCCAAGAAAAGGCGCTGGGTGCGACCAGTAAGTAAGTTTTTTGTACGGATATGTTAACATTTGATTATATAATCTTTCTTATAAAGAGAAAGTTGGTGAAACGTAACACTAAGTATCATTTAATGCATATAAAAGAGTTAATCGGCCTTTGCATTAAGGATTGCTACTATACTAGCCTTAGCCTAATTTAGTCCTTACAATAATAATTTTTCAAGTATTCAAGGGTTAAGTAAAAAAATAATAAGGTAGTAATAAAAAACCATGACTGTCCCGGATTTTATGCTAGTGTTATATAAAGGTTACCTTCCATAATTACTGTTTGAAAAACTTTATTAGTGTTATTATTAAAAACAGTTTTAATTCGAATATAAACGAGTTAATTTTTGTAATTAAAATATGAATAAATAAATCTTATTAATAATAAAAATAAAATGATTCTTAATGGTCAGATCAGATGAACCTATAAAAATAAAGTTCGTAAAAAAGCCTTCATTAAGACCAAAGTAAGGCAGTAAATTTTTAATTCAAAGCCGCGCGTTTTAAAAAATGATTAATGGCACCAAGCCCGATTGCTGTCAGACGTACGAACCATACCGATAATTAGATATAAAGCGTCTAGCTCACTAATTAGCTTTAATAAATGAAAACAAAAATAATAATAATTAATAAGATCTGTTTGTGTCTTATGTTTTTATTATTTGCATTGCAAAGGTAAATATTTATATTGTATTATTTATTTTAATGTATTGACAAAATATTATTAATGTTATTGACTATAACTATTAATTATATAATTTTACTTTATTTAGTTTAGGTATAACATGTTTTGTAAAAATAGCTGAACTTTAATTGAATTTTATTATCAACATTTGAATGATTTAATTGCATCATTCATATTTAAATTATTAATTAAGTTTATAATGAATACTTTTTTATTGCATTAGGTATCTAATTAGCGCACATAACTATAACTAATTAATATGGATATTAAATCTAATGCTATAAGTTGATAATACAGTTAGAGATATAGAAAACTATTTAAAATATTTAATTATTATTAATAGATAAATAAATTTAATAACTATTAATTTGTATTCATTAATATACAGAAGATTAATAAGTATGTTTGGATAATGTGTTTGTTTTATACATTATGACTTAATTGTTATAAACAGAATTAGGAACTAATATAATATATTCATATTTGGACATTCAATTGTAACTATATTTTATTTATTGAAATTGTCAAATAAAAGGCTTTGGTTTAAATATAATTATCAAATGTTCGTTTGTTTTATTTAATGATAAATAATTTTTATATTTTACTAAAATTATATTATGAGTTTAAGAATCTCAAAACTTGCTCGTCAAAAAGAGTAAGTAATGTTGAGTTTGGTGATTTATATTTGAAAGAAGTCCTTTGTACACAATGCTTTGTATATTACGGCATAGTTACAAACAAAATAACTATAATTTAAAAAATGAAAGTTGTTGAAAAAAAGGTTGAATGTAGTTGATTATTATAAAAATGTTCTCTAAGACAACATTGAAGAAAAAGTCTGTAATTAATACTTCTCTCATATAGATGTAATTTTTAACATCCTTTAGTTAATATTCTGACATGTTGTGCGCTCACACATACTCTGAAATCTAACATCATGATGATCCTATAACATTTGCATTGGTTATTTTGTTTTTTGTGTCGAGACACAATGTACAATATGCTGAGGAACATGCACTTGTAGCGTCTAGAAAACCTGAACACTTATAAGATGTAAATAATCCGAACCTTCGCTACCTGATCTACAACGTGTTCCAGCAAAACAAAATTAAAATGATAGACTGTGATGTCAAACAAATTTATGACGTGTCATTCTCTAAATAAATCTTTCCGAAATTTGGTCAATGCCAACAAACTTAAAAATATTTTTTTGTAATATTTCATTTAAAGTCTTGTGGTTATGAATTATTTTTTTGTTCAGTTTTGATATAATCTAAATGTTTTTCTGTTCTTCTGTTTTAAGATCTATGTGGCTTACTTTTCATAATTTCTTTTTGATACATAAACATTTACTATTCCTGTGTATCTGCAGATTAATGGAAACAAATATTAATAAGATTAATATTATTATTACAAGTTAACTTTAAAAAAAAATTCAGAACTGTTTCTATAAAAATTAAAAGAACCATCATTAAATTGGGAAGAATAAAACATATTTCTTAAACGCAAAAATTATATCAATAGCAACGGAAAAGTAAAAGATAAACCATTGATAAAATTAAAGATAATTTAAATCTTGAAAGTAGGATGTTAATTTTTCAAGCTTTTCTTATAGCTATTTGCAATCCATTGTTATTAGACTGTCGAGACAGACGATTTTTCAAGTGTCATATTATACAACAATTATTTACTTAATACCTTCAGATGCCATCATTAAAATCAATCTGAAGACACATAAATATTTATATCGAAGTCATTTACACAATTATTATTCACAAAAAATAAGGCGGCAAAATAATTGTGTTGTCGTTTTTTTCCAACATTGAAAGTTTAAGCAGTTAATTTATTTTTTTCAAAACAATGATTTCCATTTTTAAAGCTTAAAATATAAAAATAATTAAACTAATTTTTCTTGAAATTTAGAAAAAGTTTATAAAAAATGATAAATAATAAGAATATCAACAACAAAAAATAATAATATTAACAATAATAGCAATAATATTAACAACAAAAACAATAATAGCAATAATGATATTAACATAATTACAAAAATAATATTGTAGCTTATCATTTTTGTGTCAACTACATATAAATATACTGATTAATTTAGTTCAATTTATATAGTATGGCAAACAATATTTTACAACACAGTAAATAGTAACTTGGTTTTTAATAATTGTAATTTGCCATATTGTCGAAAACAAATGTGCGATAAGTATGTGTTTTATTATAATAACCATAGCTCGTATTATTATAACTATTACACTTTCATTATAATTTATAATACGAGTATATTTATAAATCTTTATCTATGAATATCACAATTGTAATTGTTTTTCACTATTGCTGTTATATTGTTTATTAATATTATCAGCACCATTATTGTTTAAATATAAGACATACCTTACATCAATCTCGATTTCAATCGCACTTTATTGTTGACTAAATCAACTTTCTTGTGATTTAATCAAAATCGTATTACATCATATCAATGTTTTAAGATTTTTATTGAGTCACAAGAAAGTTGATTGAATCAACAAGAAAGTGCGGCTTAAATCGGAACTGTAACATTTATATCGTTTTAAGGAACTTTCAGTACTATTATTAATTCTTATATGACGTATACTTTTATTATTTCTTATGATTTTTAATGTTATTATTACTTTAGTTGTTTTTGTTGTTTTAGTATTTGTATTGGTGTTATCGCATACATTATCAATAACAAATGTACTAATGTTATATTAAGTAAATGAAATATTGGCTGTTTCATAACTCATAGAGATTTCGTATCTCGGGAAGACAGAACACCTGGACAGTTTTTCTATGATTTGAATCATAGAAAATGAGTGCCATATTTATGAATAACCATAACATTCTAATTCTGCTCGTTTTTAGTATAAATTTGGTTAATAAAATAACTGTAAGCAAATAATATATATTAAACAACTGTAAGTAAACACTATATATAGATAAAACGCAAAAACAAAATTCATTGAAAACAATTTGTATAACTTTCATGGTGTTATGTACAAAATACAAACATGTAAGCTACTGCTAGAATTGATATATACCCAACTTTGACCTTTATCTTTATTTATTAAGTTATATTAAAACCATTATACAAATTAAAACGTTATATTTTCACAAAAATTACCTTCCATATACCACTTAAAAACTTGTAAAGGAAAATATTAAAAGCAAAATTGTAACTTATGTATTTCATAACTAAGGTATGTCATTACTCAGGATTTTCATAACTCAGGGTTTAAAATCTCATGAGTTTCACTGTATAAATGTAAATCTTTTAAAATATAAAGTCAATTGGTCGATTTATTAATAAAGCCTATTATACCAAATATTTAATTATTATTACGGCTTTCATTATTATAACCTCATTATTTCATTGGACCAATCAGTATGCATGCGAGTGATTCATACAGTATAGAATAATTAGTAACTTATCGGTCCTTTGTTTCATAAATTTTCGTGGAAGACATAAATGAAGGTGTAATTACTCCGCTGGTCAGCCCTCTAGCGGCGGGTGGTCAAACTATCACAGCGAGGGTCGTTCCATGGCAGCTTCAAATAAATATTTAGTAAAAATATAACGTTGAAAATCATAGCAAATAAGTTAGCTTTATTGCTCTAAGTATTTTCGATATTAAAATGGAACTAGTTTTTATAGCGGACGTCTTTATTTATATACTCTGCTCATTCGAAAGCCTCTATACAGCGTAATAAATTATATTACCAGGATGGTTTTTATGCGCATTTTTGGTCTCCGTTATAATTATGTTGAATTCATTTACTTAAAAAGATTTTTAATAGTTTATTAGAAAGATTTTATTAGGTTGTTTGAACATTTGTTTTTATTCATTGAACATAATTAAAAATTTATCACTCAAAAAATTTTCTCATTTATTGTTCATTATTTTTATCATCTTGACCATTTTGTGTTGTCTAAAGAAATTATTAATTAATTACATTGATACAAATATGATTTATTTAAAACAAAAAATGTTTTAATTATTGCCTTTGCAATGAA
>JARUHE010318045.1:0-20054 GCA_031471125.1 Archaeomysis grebnitzkii | reverse complement strand
TAAGAGGCTTAACATCTTTCAATTTGCCATCAAATTCGTTACATCTATTTTGCCATTTCTTTCTGCTGAAGCTTCTGATTGCAAGTTTAAAATCACTCTTTGGAATAAGATTAATATGATGTAAAACAAATTAAAAGCACTAAAAAATAATTATAAATATTTAATAATTAAAAGAATTGATATTAATTAAAACAAATTAAAAACATTAAAAAATAATTAAAAACATCTAATAATTACGAGAAAAGAAGCTAAGCCAACATAACTTGAAATAAAAATATCAACAAAATATATTTAAATGAAAAGAATCTTAAAATATGAAACAAAATTTTTAGTTATTTTAAAAGCTCTTGTATATATTTTAAATATTTAGAGAATCATTCACAAAACTTTAACAAGTGGAACTACGGAATAATTTGCATTCACTCTTAGCCTATAAATATGGCAACGGAAAGCAACTAAACTTAAAATGACCATTATCGATATGGACTAGAAGTTGTTCGGAAATCACATTTTTTTTATTTATTTAAAATTAGAATTAAAAATAATGATTTCGTACAAAATTAACAAAACTCCTAAACTTGAATAAATACTTATAATTAATTAAAAATAATTTGATTAGGTTTTTGATAAAAATTTGAGAAAACAAAGAAACCTCCGATAGCATTACTCATAAAAATTTAACAGCTTTCAAATTTATAGAATTTATTTTTTCTATTAATGTAATATAAAAGATATCTCCATACAATATCCTCTGACTGATGTTACTGTACTGTTTATTAAATACTACAAAAGTTAACTACCAATATGAATAATCAGAAAAATACATGCATTGCTGGAATTGGGCAGGAAAAAAGAGCTGGATGAAAAGAAAAAGAAAATAGAATAACAATTAAGTCCAGATAAATCACAGATTACAATCTATGGTTAAACATTGCTTTAGATTTAAAGTGATGCCATCACTAGACTGAAAAATGTCAAAAATCACAAGATTTTATACACGTAAGAACATTGCCCTTTCGATAACAAAGAAATGAGGGAGAAAGGGGGCACAAAATTATGAAAATAAAAGAGAAGGGAAGCAAAGTCAAAAAAGAAGTGCAGATAAAGAGAAAATGTAAGGAGAGAGAAAAAGAGAAATGTGAAAGAAATACAAATAAGAAAAAGAAAATTATTTAAACGGCAGAAACTTCAACCAATTTTTTGACACACTTCATAATTTGTGAACAAAATTTCTAAAAAAGTAGAATTTATTTTTTATTTATATTAAAATAAAACAAATCTTAAAGATTAATTACTTATTTTAATTATATTAAAAATACATTTTCCATAAAAATAATCACATTTTTAAAAATTATATTTAATTTATTTAAAAATTTAGATTTGCGACAGGTTACCAAAATATAAAATATATTTAGCATCATCTATTTCTAATTGCATAAATTAATTTGGCTTAGGTTACTATAATGAATTTCTGACATTTATAATTTATTTTAATATTTTACCTAGGTTGTGAACTTCAATTGTTTTACATATTTTAGAAGACATAATGGATGGAAAAAACAAGTACTGTTGTAATTTTATATTCGGTGAAGATAAAGATAAAAAACAGAATAAAGTAACAACTTTTTATTTCTCAAAAGGATTCACGACTTCTGTGGAGTAACAAATATTGCAGCTACTATTTCTAACTCTATTGTGCTGGAACCTTTCTTAATATTAAATTACAATATTTTGACGAGTTTCACATTTACGACATTACTAAATTGGCACAACTTTACGCATTTTTTCACGATTCAAATATCTAAGAACTAGAAGCAAATTATTTAGCTTATGCTATAGTCCGACATCTTTCTCGAATTATGTATTTGACATTTCATCAAAAATGACCAGAAACCAGCCTTAAAAGTTATTATTATTATTATTAAAAAATATTACTCTTGCAAACAGCACTGTGAGTGAAAAAAACTTTTTTCAAAGACCTAATATAATTAAACTTTTAAGAATTCGATAATTTAGTCATAGTTTTATATAAGGATGAAATATTTGAATGTATGAAATATATACCATTGTATTTTTCATTTTTTAATATTTATAATTTATATTTTAATATATATAATAAATAACTTATATTTTACAACGATGTGTTTTTCTAATACAAAAGTGAAAATCTTCAATTTATTTTTCTAAAATGATATTATAAAATATTTTATACATATGCATACAAATAATAAAAATTGATAAAGTATGTTAATTAAGTTAACAAGTTATTTAAATATAAAATAATAACTGAAAAAGAAGAACAAATGATATACAAGTTTATTATTAATTCTAAAAAAAATTTAAAATTTGAAAATACATTAATCTTTAAAATTGAAAAGCCATAATAATATTTGAAACCAATTCTAGATCAATCAAGAATTTGTATTAAACAAAAATATTTTTACTGTCAAACAAAAAATATTTATGGAGAAAAAATAGTCTTCAGTTAATTATTTATTTAATTTATCAGAGAGATTAAATAGATCGACAAAAGCACAATTGAGGTAAGCTCTATGTTATTTGAATGTGGGTTACCTCTTTAGATTGCTAAACCTAGTATAAGCCTGACAAATGCATCAGCTCTTGTTTGTCACATAGTCAAAATAATTTAATCGCAAATAATTAGTCATGGTATGTCATGAATAGCCATAGATGACCAGAAATCTCACGTGAAGTAAACAAATATTCTATTTTTTGGCTATAATTCAATAAATATTTATCGAATGAAAAAATATTCTTGGTAATGTTGGTTAGATGGTCATTTTAAACAACTTTTCTTCAATACATTTTTTTGTAACATTTCAAACTTTTTAAAGTTAAAAATGAAGGGTTTTTGGCTATAACTCCGTGAATGTTTTTTGAGAAAAAAATTATTTATGACAATATTATCTGGAAAGTTAGGACAAACAACTTTTGTTCATGAAAGTTCTCTGTAACTCTTAAAATAAAGTTGTTTAATACTAATTGCTTTTCAGGTGCAGACGACGACAATGCCGGAAAAATAAAACCTATATAGAGCTTTTAGTCATGGCATTTGTCATAAAAAAAATTAGTGATGGTAAATGCCGTGAAAATTAGTGATGGCATTTCATATACAAATTACTGATGGTACATGGCATGAAAACTAGTGATGGCATTTATTATAAAAATTAGTAATGGTACATGTTCCGAAAATTATAAAAACTAGTCATAGAACATGTAGAAATTAGTCATGGCAAATGTCAGTTAGCTGTTTAAATATGAATATCGTCTTGTCTCTGCAAATACAAAATAAAATAAAAACCCATTTGTTCGTAAAGGCTTTTTAAGTTCAGAAGATTGACGTCTAGTGACTAAGAGCGCGATGTGAGCAATTCCTGACTGAAGAGCGCTATAGAAGTTTAATTCATTATTATTGTTATTATTAAAAATTAGTCATGGGGCATGTTCTAAAAATTAGTCATGGCACATGTTCTGAAAATTAGTGATGGTACATGTTATCAAAAATTAGTCATAGCATATGTTATAAAAATTAGTCATGGCTCATGTCATATAAAAGAGTATTGTGTGATTATTGCACTCTTGAGAACGTTTTAATGGGTAAAATTGTACCCATATGGAATTGAAAACATCTTAAGTAAAAACTTTCTTCATTACAGTACTTTCAATAATGATCATTTGTTTTTTAAAATATAAACTTTCACAACTACTTCCAACATTAACATTTTTTTAAATATTTACATCATAGATATTTAATATTCTAAACATTTCAACTTATTAAAAGTTATAAAAGTAGAGCACAGTTTTTGAGATTAAAAATGTAAATAGTTATAGCATCATATTAACATTTTGTAGTTAAAATCTTACAGTATTATTAAAACTATTGATATAAAAATCAATTCAATTATCAATAAAATCCGTTTTTAAACTTTCAAAAAACTTACACAAGGTAAAATTAGAACCGATTTGAGCTAAACTTCACTCTAACTTGAAGTCATGATTATCCAACAGCTTAATACAAATCACAATAAAATATACAATTTTGATAAATAAACAACATTAAAACGGTGTTATTTTCACTGATGGTGACGAGATAGAATAAAAAATCATGATTATCCAATTGCATAAAAATTACAAAAAAATAAACTTTTGATGAATAAGACATCTTACAGTTGTGTTACTTTCCATTCATGAAGATACAATAGAATTAAATGTGTTTTTATCTAATCTCCATAATAAAAAAAGGGATTTTCAACATTCACTATTTATGTCTTTATATTTACATTATGAGGTTTGAAACAAACTGATAAACTTCAACATCTTCAATTAAATACTAGTAATCAACGAAATAAACGGTTCAAAGGTCTCGCGACCATTCAGTAAACTTGGCATTACTTTAGAGCTGTTGCTATAATGTTATCCATAGGAATTACTGCAGAAAGACACAACAACTGTAGGAATGCAATACACAGTTGCTGTATAACCTCTTGTTCTTAAAGGTAATTACTCTTGTTGTTGTTGGAGGATCCAACCCTCACCCCAGCAGATCCGACCATCAGACATACAGCACCGCCGCTCTCACTTGGTCCATCCAGAGGACCTCCGGGGCCAGGTTCATCTGCACATGTGTGTGGTGTTGGCACAGCTTGCATTTTAGAGTAGTGTGGGTGTCGGAGATTATTTTGTAATCACTCTTGCACAGTAGGTCCAGACCATCACAACTGTAGGTCAATTTCTCATAATAAAAATGTCATAAACATGATTCATTTGGTGATAGAGAAGTAAACATTTACAAAGGCCTAAAGAAAGAGTTAAAATCATTTTTTTGTGTATGGTGAATTACAATTTAGAATTAAACATCATTACCAAAAACACTCTTTAACCAAAACAAAAATGTGCAAAAACAATTCAAAGGCCTTTAAACTTCAAGATCCTTCTGAAAGATCGATGCATTTGAGCACTAATTCTTAACCATTTTTGTTGTTAAGTTGTTAAGCGAAAAATTAACTCGCAATGTTACATTTTCACATTAACTGATTAAAATCAACATAAAATAGAAATATACTAAAAATTACATAAAAATTTGTTTTATATTAAAATATTTTAAGTAGTTTTTGGTTAAAATTAAAATTGTAATTACATATATAGAATTGTGTTTAAAACATAATTGAAAATTATAGCAATAAATAACAAGTTTAAAAATATAATTGTATTAAAAAATATTTTAATTTATTTAAAAAATTGGCTACAATGTCAAAATTCTCAGAAGTGCAAGACATGTATAAGCAATAACCATGAGCCTTGAAGACGGACAGTTAATAAACACATTGGAAAATGAAATACAAAGGTTAATAAGAATTCCAAACAAAATTCAATATCACATATGCAATAGACCATAAGAAACAAACACCACAGGCTTTCTTGCATGAAGGATATCCTCACGGGGGTTAAAATGGAATAAATAAATTTAACAAGGAGTCTCTGAGAAAGGCTGCTTGTTCGGCCTGGCTTCCGATTCATTTTGTGAAGGAATCTGAAGGCTGGCCATGCCAGACACATTGAGCCTTTCGTCTTTATCCCCATTGGTTGGATAAGAAATGACCAATGGCGAGGTTGGGCGAGGGACAAAAGAATGGGGCGATAACGACCTCACCGATCGCCTTTCGTTAGTTGCTGTGTTGAGGGAAACTAATCCCTTCAGATTGAGGTCACTGTTCCTTCTGGAGACTGTAATGTTCGTCTCTATGATAGTTTTTGCGGCCGGAATGATCTCCGGAGGGATTTCGAGGCTGCTTGCACTGTGGTGCTTGCGTAGGTCTGCTCGTGATCCTCTTCTGCTTCTGATGAATGATTGAGGTGCTTCACTGTCTTCAGTATCGGACAGGTCCGATCTAATGGAGCAGAGCTCCTCTAGTGAAATGGCAAGATTTTCAGAGTCTCTGTGCATCCGTTTCTGAATCAATCCTTCCATGAGGTAATAATCTGCTTCTTCAGCATCTCTCAGCGGATTGTGGAACATCCTCAAAGCAAAAGACGAAGGTTCGGATATCAACCTCGTACGACCTCTGGTGTGAGGATACCCCACATTGGGGGTGTTCGGAGGAGAGAGCCGCACCATGCAGACCGTCTCCAACTCATCTCCGAGGCTGGTGTATTCTGCTGTCAGAGTGATCATTGGGGGAGGTGAAGAAGGGGGAATGATCTGAATGCGCGGCCGTGCTCCGCTCGAGAGGGACGAAACTTTTCTGTCGTACTTGGGAGGCGACGTGGACATCGCACCTTCGGGTGGATTGGATGCCGACCGATGGTAGTTACGAGGAACGCTAATTTCTGGGACTTTGTCCACATCTTCCATCTCGCTGTCCGTGTGTTCCAGGCGACTTCGATTCGAGTGAAGAGAAGCTTTCGATGCGGCCAGCTTTTTCGCATCAAGTTTACGCAGACTATTTTTCCTGCTGCTCGAGGAACACCTTTCATGGGAGCTTCTTCCCATTGAGCTAGACTCTGAATTCTGCCTTGATTTGCTCTTCTTTCTCTCTTTCTTTTTATTTGCCCAACTCGGCTCTTCCTCTTGGGGCGGAGCCTGTAGTTCCCGAGTCTTGTAATGTTCGGGCGGGAACATCGTGATTGTCAGAGCTCCATGCTTGCTCTGGATCGTCTCCTGTTCTCCTTCAGATGTATCCGACGGCTCCTTCTCGCTGCTCTCTCCTTTTTCCCCTCCACTATGAGACCTGAAGCCACTTTGGAGATATTGTTCGGATTCCTCCAACATTTTGTGTAGACTCGTTTGGGACATGGAGTGCGGAGTGACCGGAGATGTGGAGCCTGACCTGGAACCCCGCCTGTTCTTCGAGTGTCGAATGTGCGTCGTCATGAACCGGTGAATGACGGAGAAATTCTCCTTTGTGTGTTCGATCTCCTCTTGCAGCTGTTTGATGCGAAACTCGAAACTATTCATAGATGTCATTGAGGCAACAAACTTGTTGTGCATGTCTTCAACTCTTTGCAAAAGATTCTCCTGCCTGTCATAAATATTCCGCACCCTTTCCTGCAAGACAAAATTTTGTTAGGCTTGATAATTTAACTTTTTGAATGGATTCAGTTAAAAAACAATATTTGCCGTAATCATGGGCAGGAGATTGATTTAATCTATGAAAAATTTGGATATAATAGGGCATCCATCAACCAGAGGTAGCAAATGGTTTCAGTAAAAGACAAAAACCCAGATTACAGATTAATTGAATTTATAAAATAAAAAACTTTAAGCATTTGTCTTCACCTCTTTTAAATATAGCTAAATATTTTATAAAACCCATCATTTTTAGGGAACAAATCTATAGAAACTTGTTTATTTTTAAGCAGTCATTATTCAAGGAAAAATTGTAAATTAAAAAGAAAAACAACATTTACCTTCACCTTGCATGTCGATTGTAATAGGGTATCCGTAGGATGGATACCCTAATAATTTTACAACCTCACATAAACTTGAATTGAATGAAACATTTAAGTTTGATTAACCAAAACCAAATTTTGGTAGATATGTATAGTATTCAACTCTGGATCAAGGCTTCATAAGCATATTTTATAATTGCAAATTCAAATCTTTTTCTAGCCAAGATGGAGTACTTGAATAGGGTAGGACGGGGTGAAGATAATTTTTATATGTATCTTATATATTAATAGTACATACAGGCATTTATTAATACATTAAAACACTAACCAATGTGAAAAAGTTTTAAAATTATTTTTTCAAGATAAAAGTACTGCCAGGCAATCCTGACAAATTTCACTCTAATCTTATCATTCACATTTGAAAAAACACATCAATGCATCAACTATTTAGTTTTAAATGTCGCAAACAGAAATAATTTTGCTTTATAAATACCCAAGTAATTGTAAGTTGAATAAAATTATAAAAACCTAAGGAGACTTCAACCGACAGCAATTTCACCCCGCCCTACCTTATACATATAATATAAATGAATGGGCCCGTGCCCGGTGCTAAATCCTGTGGGAATTGAGCACAATGGGGTAATTCATCAAGGTGGTCTATCATTAATTCATCAATACTAAGCTTTACTGATAATTTACTTTACTCATAATTCACAACAAAAACAAAGAAAAAAGCAGACCTCAGTAGCCATCTGTTCCTTCAGTTCCTTCTCCCTCATGTATCCACTGACGCACTCTTCCTCAAAGTCGTGTATCCTCTCTAGACTCTCTGAGTCGACGAACAACTTCAGTCCGCTGTCGTACAAATACGGTTTGCCCTTCCAGCCTCTCCTCAAGTACTTGATTGCTCGGTGTATGTGTGAAAAGGCAATGAGCGGGGGTGGAAAGACTGGCTTCTCTTCGAATTCCATCACGACCTGAAACGTTGTGAAATGTTCCATTGTAATATCTTGTATCATGTCATTGATGAAAATTTTCATCTACCATCTATTTGAAAATACAAAAGTAAATTTGAGAAAAAGAAACTAGCTACTATGTGTAAGGTTAGAATATTCAACAGAGACCAATGCAGCCAATTTAATATATCTTCAATTGTTATTACCCATTTAAAACAAACAGGTTGACACATTGAGGAGAAATAGTAATTCATCAAAGACAACTTCATATAAAGCTCAGTAATATTATCAGTTGCTGCTACCTAATGTAACTAGTTATGCCTTGACTGCAAGTGGTGTGAATGTTAAGAATATGCTCAAATATATATCTCCAAATGAAAACCATAATAAAGTCAGTAAATCAAAAAATAGTTTGTGTTATTATAAAACATCTGATTTGATCCATAAAAAACTTCAACACATTTTTGATTGTGAGAGGATATACCCGACGGCAACGACTACGGAATATTAACTGCAATATCTTAACTTGGTTTCACCCGCTTGACAAAAAAGCAAGACCTGCTCAATTTAATGTCATCTTTCAATATCATTATTTCAACAAGCAACAATATTTGGACTCAAAAATCTGATGTAATATGATGAAGCATGTTCGAAATTGATGATGGAATTTGTGAACATTTATTATCATTAAGAAATATCATAAGTTTATATTTTTTTCAACGTATTCAATGGGAAAGTGTACAAGAAGTTAAAGGAAGCCAATCAAAGTGCAAAGGAAATAATTGCATTTGTATTCTCTAGCATTTGAAACTGTCATGAAATGAAAGACCATCCATTGCTTTGATTGAAATTTATTATATTCAGTGATTGGACCAATACTTTAGGCTTCCAGATTGTTCACTCCAACAGTAATTCCTATGGAGCATGTGGCTAATATTGTTCTAAAGCATTGCCCTGTCGATAATACAGCATCAAAATTACCTGAAATCGTTGGAACATCCACACTTGGTGAGAGATGGCATTAACAGAGGTGAAAATGTTGTTGAAGACGGCAATTAGTAGACTGATGAGCAAAATATTTCCGATCAAAAGATAGATGGACATCACAGCCGGAGTTATCCAATGGCCCACCCGGCATGGAATTTCTCCCTCGCCTCCACATGGAGGATCAATCTCGTCGGCAAAAACCTCTCCGTACAGCATGAAATACGGCTGAAAATTGACGACAAAATTTTTTTAACTACCATCACACAATCTTTTATTCAACAATATATTGGGAGATAATTTCGACTGAGAGGTGCTATATAAGTACAACTTATTATTTATCATTATAAAAACAATTTTTATTTTATTGATTTGCTTAAATCTAAAAATACTAAAAAAAAGTTGTTTTTAAAAAGATGATTAATTTATCAACACAATCGCAAATAATAGTTTAAAACTCTTAATACTATTGAGAAATTCTTAAGAATCTTAATACTATTGACCTTAATCAAACAATAACGAGTCATACTTGGTAGAAAATTTCTCTGGCCAGTCTCCAAGTGGGTTCCTCTTCTGGGTAAAGAATGCTTTGTCGACAGACTCCAAACGCCATCAGAACGACCAGTAGAAGTACCACAAAGTACGCCATGTTCTTCACCATCTTGCCCATCATCATGACCAGTGGCCCCAAGTACTTGTTGGCGGATAAGATCTCAAGCACCCGGATAAACCTGCAGTGAAGAACAAGTGGGTAATTATAAGAACACATCCAAAATACGTCTTTAAACCAGAGAGTAAAACGAAGCGGATAAATAAATTAAAACATTGGGGTATGCATATAACCCTCAGAGTGAAACCATGTGGGTCATTGAATGAAAATATGCGCAGTTTCTTCCATTATGTAATGTTAAGGTGAGTAGAGCACATTTAACTACAATGCAACAAGGGAGAACAAATATAATATCATTTATCAAGCTATATTTGGAATATGGATGCATAGAACTGAGCTGTATTGAAACATCTGAAAAGAGAAGAAAATTGTCAAAATATAGAAAATCTTTATAGTGAACCAGAAAAACAATATTGTGATGAAGAAAAACTCATCTGCACCTCAGAGACACGCCCTTTTTTGTAGATCTGATTTGTTAAGAACTGAGAATACATTTTATAAGAAAGGCGTGACAATTTAATTTCTTACTTTGAGCTGTATCTTTGCCAATTATGTTATGTTATTGTTTTTAAGGAAAAAACTCTTTCAATACTGCAACTTCTGTCTAGTAGGTAACCATTATAGGGTATATAAATGGTAAAGACTTTTTCACTTTTTAAAAACTGCAAATTTTATTTTTGTAAATTTAAAAAAATAAACTGAAACCTACCAATAAATAACATCTACGCAGTACATAACTCGTCCATAATCGCGTAAAGGCAGTTCTTGTAGTCGTAAAGTGAGAGCAATCATAAAAAATATGACGAAGATCAAATCACAGACATTCCACAGTTTATTTGACCACACTTCTAGCTTCTGTCTGTAAAAGATATTAGTTTCACATTACAAATTTAAAAAAAAAATGTTATGCTTTAAAATAGATGCCTTTAAATGAACATTCAATTTTTTATGTCCACAATACTTGAAAATATCAATCATTTAAATTATATGAACTTCACAAGAAACATTTTATTTCTATACTTTTAAGTGAACAGTTTTTTTTGCTTGAAATTGTTTCTCCTCTTTTGCATTTCATATGGATCCATAATACCACAAGTGAGGTAATCCACATTCAAATAACTTAGAGCTTATCTCACTTGTACTATTGTAGATCTAATAGACAATATGAAATGTGCCAAGAGCAGACATGCTCCTATTTGGAGTCCCTCAAAATTCAAGGCTTTTAACAGCTTTTCTGCAAATTTATTATAGTCTCTCAATTTCAATGATAAAGTGAGTGATCACTTTATCTATGGCTCTGTTACTATCTGGTTGTTGCATTGGCTTTCATGTTTATGCTTAAAATTTGGTTAGTTGCTGTCACTTCTGTTTCATTCTTTCTGATCTAATTATAAGATCTCTTTGTCAGTTTGAGTTGCTGGATAACCCTGATAATACTGGTAAATGAAAGATTTTCTTTTCAAGTCTTCTTTGGTTATTATTTGTACAAAGAATGGAAGTTGTATGAAACTCATACACTCTTTTGCATTCTGTTTATTTATTCAGTACCACAATAAGAATTTATTCAATGTAAATGATACTATCATAATAACTCAAGTTACTATCAAACAATTTCTGAAATACAACCTAAACAAATACCATTTTTTTAGTTGCACAAAGGGAACAACATTAGCTATTCAAAAACTTTATAAATACAGACCTAAACTCGACTGGTTCCCTTGAAACGATTTCCCGAATTTTTTCGAAGAAAAGGGTCACTATGTAGGCGATGACATACCATTCAGTCCAATGTGGATTCACGGGAAGCTTGACAAGCACTAAGTAAGTATATGCACACAGAAAAAACAAATACGCAATCTGAAAAATTATTTAATCAACTTATTAGAAAATTATTTAAAATGAAATAGTGAATAAATTCAAGATTCAAAATTAGAAACAAACTGGAAAGACATACCGAGTGTGCCCAAAATTTTGTGATTGGGGCATTGTAGAACTCGTAAAATTTGACACGAGCATCGATTTGCTTCGTCTTGTGGTCAACATACAAGGAAGTGTCCGTTCCACCCAAGTTGACGGTGCTTCCGTTTTCCTTCACTTCATGCTGCATGTTCAAGGCACAGTCAACGGATGGCGAGTTCACCGGAAAAGGGGGAGGAGTTATGATGGTCGTCTGCTGTTGCAGTATTTGTGATCCGGAGCTGTTACATAATGGGGCCTGATGGATGATTTAGAAAACAAATTATGATTGGGCAAAAGTTGATCACAAGATGAAGTAAATTATGGAATTATATTTTACTAACATTTAAATGAATGAATATTAAAATAAAAAAAATGTAACCTTTACTTAGAAATTGATCTGATGTATTGTCATATTTTCTAATTTTAAAACAAATATATTAAATAATTAATTTGTTTATTCAGAAAAAGATGAAACCATCAAAAATTGTTTATCAGTAGGTTTCATTCATTCCTTTAAAAATACATTTCTGAGATCAATATTACAGTCACAGCAACCTTAAGAGAACAAATATGACAGGAAAATAAAATAAAATATATATAAAGTAATATGAAAAAAATTGCTTTAGGCAACTTTTGCTTTAACTAAAAGTAGGTCCTGCAGACAATTCAAGTATTTATTGGACACTTTAATTCAACAGTTCACCTTGCCAATTGCATAGAATATTTGGATCAACAAAGGCACAAGTGAGGTAAGCTCTATGTTATTTGTGGGTTGCCTCACTTGTGCTATTGTCGATCCATTTGTGCAAGTAGTTTGGAGTTTATATTTTGATATTTAAACACTTGAAAGCAAAGGTTTGAAAAGAAAAACTCTTTAAAAAAGTATTCTTCATTAATTTTTTTAAGCTGAAAATAACAAAGTAGTAGTTTAAGTGTAACAATTAATTAGCTTTAGAATTGGAGAAAAAGTTTACAACTATCAAAATTTAAGGAGGATAAAAAATTGTAGAACAGATGTTAAAAGATTTTTCTTTATAAATACAAGTGGAACAATACAATAACCATGCATTACAATAAAAATAAACATACTTTTGATATTCTAATTTTCAAACAAAACAAATGTTAATTAAAATTATTTAAAATATATTTAATAATACTAAAAAAAAAATACTATTTCATTAAATTTCATTGTTCAGCCAATCAAAAACAAGTCAACATATTCAATCTCAGATTCATCTTTTAAATGTCAACATCAATTACATATTTTATTTATCAGCAATTTTGGAAAAAATTAACTTGATCTTAATATAAATTTCATAAATGTTAACTTTATTATTAAAAACTCAAAATTTTAATGCAAGGTTATTATCAATATTATTTATTAGTTATAATCAAAATCAATTCAAAACCGAACTTAGCATTGGATTAAAACGGATATTTTCAATTTCATAAACTTGTAATTAAATCAAATTATATTTTCAATGTTATATATTTGCAATTAAAATAGATGATATTTTCCATGTCATAAATTTGAGATTGAAAATGCGAACAAAAATATTATTTGTCATACCTCTTTGTTATGGGAAGGGTGAGGTGAGCTGCTAGGAGGCTGCACATTACCCAGCTGAGCCTAAATAAAAGGAATGCAAGCGAATGACAAAATTTTGCAATAAAAACGACACGAGAAAAATCAAGAAAAACAGTTTAGATATTATTTAAAGTCAAACAACCAACAAGGAAACAATATTTTTTAGAACATTTTGAGTATTTTCTGGTTGTTATTTGAGAAAAAGTTTAGGAAAAATCAATTAAAAACAGATTTTTGGATTGATGTAACAGAGGTTACATAGTTGAATATGGTTTTTGTTCAAGGCATACACAGATAACAGTGTACATTTATTTCTTAAATACATGTTGCAACTCTTCAAGTAGTTTGTAAAAATATTCTATGAATACATCTAATTTATCATGAGTATGAGTATTACATTGAATTTTGAATTAAAGGTTTTCCAATCAACCAATACAATTCACGCAGTACACACCCATAGAAAGTTACACTGTGAACTTATTTTAAACTAATCTCATTTTTGACACTAAAAACAAAACCAGAATTATTTCAAATGCATCTGAATAAGATAAAAATATTACTTTCTTGCTGATTGTTCTTAAATTCATTTAGTAAAACACTAGAAAAAAACTTTTATAGAACACTAAATCATTTAAATATTTCACAACTTTATTAAAGAGTTAACAATAAAATAAAAATTTATATTCAAGGAATAAACAACTGAAAAGTGTACAATCAATGTGATAACATGCATGAGGTTCTTAAACCTATTATTTCATGTTTTAACTTAAACAATTTTTTCTCTAAAGATAAACATTATTATTTTGAAGAGAATGTTTATAAAACTAAAAAATGCTTACAAATCTTACTTCAATTGATCACAAACATAATAATACAAGATTCTTTAAAAATCTTAAATCTCACGACTACAGGCATAATAATAATATAAGATTCTTTAATCACTGATATACAATGACCAAACATGAACCAAGAAACAATAAGTGAAAAGGATTGCTACACCATAAGAAAAACTTATGGTCATTAATTTTTGAATTAAAATCAAAATTTTCAAATTATTTTATTCTTAAATTATTTTTATTTAAATGATTTATATTTTCTAGCACTTTTTTATTTAAATGATTTAATATTTTTTAGTACTTTTTTATTTAAATGATTTAATATTTTTTAGTACTTTTTTATTTAAATGATTTAATATTTTTTTAGTACTTTTTTATTTAAATGATTTAATATTTTTTAGTACTTTTTTATTTAAATGATTTAACATTGGTTAGTTGTAGAGCAAAAAAATAAGATTTAATTTAAGTGATAATCATGCAATTAAAACTTGATTTGGGCAATTAAATTGGACGAGACAAAAGTTGTAATATTTTAATGTTTTCAACAATTTCTAAATCAAATTATTTCACTAAATCATTTGAAAAATATTTTAGACTTTAATAAAAGAAACTATTGTATTAACCTCTTTCATGAACGAATTGTATATTTGTAATAGTTGTTTCCACGAAGTAACTATCAGTAAGGTTACCTCAAATAAACCTTTGCAATATCCTAGTTCAAAACTTTAAATTAAATCGAACTTATAGTTAAATATAAACATATTTCAACAACCACAAATAGCCATTACTTATAATGCTTCAAAAACTATTTTACTTTAAAAATCTAAAACCATTGGAATCTTCAGGTAGAACCAAAACATTATTAATTAGTTCTAAATTTTGTCCTCATAAGATTGGAGAAATTTTCATGGGGTATTTGCAGACAATTACGTCGGTGACAAAATCCGAGAAAAAGGCATCAATATATTTTTTTCATCAATGAAAAAAGTCAGAAATCCATACACCCCGACATGAAAATAAGGAAAAAGAAAAAGGTGGTTACTTTTCAAATAGATCCCCAGAGACTAGCTTATGGATGCAAAGTAGCATCACTCAAGAAAAAAGAGTACCTAACAACTAAAATTTAATCAAAAATAGAGTTTAAAATTAAGCTTTTGGTCATTGTGAAACATTAAATTATAAACAAAAAACATATTTTTCGTTTTGTTTATAAAGCTGATTTAGTTGAAACAAATTTTCAGGTGGCAAAGACTCTTATTTTTTGGGCGATAGTACCACACAGCATCACGTGTTCTCAGGCGGTCACCAACCAGGCTACCAGATCCAGCCTGACATGGCCATTGTCCAGCAAATTAATTGATCAATTAATTTTGTGCAACATATTTTATTTGTGTTTTGAATTGAACCAAATCTGGTGTAAAAAGTGCACAATAAAATGTTCTAGATGGTAACTAATATAAATACTGATGAACAATTGTATTTTGTCTAAGATGTAAAGTGCTGCAAAGAAAATTCTATATTGTTTGATGGCGCTATAGAAAAAAATAAACTGTTAATACGTATAATTCAAGTGTGTACTTCTCTTTTAGCTTGAAAAGTGAATTACCGGAACTTGCCCACAGTTGCATCAACAATAGCAAAAGTGAGGCAAACTATGCTATTTGAATGTGGGTTACCTTACTTGTGCTATTGTCGTTCTAATTATAAATAGGAAAATCTATGGTGCCAAAATATCCAACATAAAAGCACTAAAATATATTCCAGTTTAGTGAGCATTTGACTGTATTTTACAGAACATCAAAAGTCTATTTTGAATATTTTTGATTTTGTGTAAATTTAGAATTCACAAAAAATTATTTATAAAAAAAATTATAAAATAAAATTAAATATTCCTTCATTACCTAATCATAAAAACTTGACTTTTAAATCTTATTTAGTTTTTGTGGCAGCAATTAGTCAAGCATTAACAGGTTAGATGTTTTGTCGCAATGTTAATAATTAAAACAACCCAAGCTATTCATGTTTTGATTTAAATTTTTAAAATTATAAATGTTTCAATAAAAAAATACATTTTTTTGGTGATAAATGGGTAAGATATTATTCATAAAAATGCTAGTGTCAAGATGAAATCTGAGTGTTAGTATAAAATTAAATGATATTAAGGCCATAGTTATAAAGCAAATGCAAAAAAAAGAAAAAATTATATAGTTTGGATAATCCTAGAGTTGAAAATTTCCCGAAAAACTGTTTCCTGTTCAATAAAAATGTTTATTAACCGTTGAGAAAAAAAGTATTCTTTGCTGTGCTGATTGAATTTTTTTTATGTAAGTGACTTTTTGTCATCCGTTTTTTTAATTGCTTTTATGAAAATTATTTTAATTGCTTTTATGAAAAAATTTAATTGCTTTGATGAAAATTATTTTAATAGCTTTCATGAAAAAAAAGTTAATTCTTTTATGAAAATTATTTTGATTGTTTTTTTGAAAATTATTTTTCAAATTACTTGGGCCATCCAGCATTATGGATGAGAACATTTTGTGTTGGTGGAAAAGATAAAATAAAAATTTGAATTCATTTTATTGAAGACGGTTTTTAAAGTTTGGATGTTTTTTAAATCAAAGGAATTTATTTTATTTCAAAACGGTTAAAGCACAAATCATGTTTGGGCTGTGTGTGGTTTGGCAGAAAAAGATCCAAAACTTTCTTCAACATTTACCTTAACAGCCTCCTCATCATTTTCAAGATTTAATGCACTATGGGGTCCATCATAGCACGTCTACAAATATGATTGAACATTAGTATGATAAGAGTTTGTAATGAAAATTATTTGTTATTGTTCACAACAACTACAAGTTTTATAGCCAATGCATATTAATAATATGAGTAAAATTGCTTATATTCATAACCATAATAAGTAGTACCATTTTATTGCCATTTAATTGCATTTAGTGTTGGTTCATAAATGCTGGTAGTACTAACTCATTTTCATAAATAGAGATACCATTCATAAAAAGGGGACCACAACTCTAGATAGATTGATTTAAATTACATAGAGATAATGAGAAAAATCTATTTTGGGTTGCATGTCAATTTAAAAACATTACAACAGTGCTAAGGAAATATAAAACATTCATCATATAGAAAAAAAAATACAAAAATGAATATATAGAGAAAGTACACTAAGAAGTTAATTATAATATAAAAATAAAAATTAAAGAGACAAAAAAAGCTACTTTATAAAAAACTGAAAAGAAAAGACTTTTTATGAAAAAGTAAAAGTTAATAGATGCAATTTATGAAAACAGATTGGAATACTGATATAATTCTTTTAAAACTTTAAATTATTAGATACAAAACAATTCCCTAATTTTAAAACTATGTCGACATACAAGAGAAGATGATACATACATGCAATATTAGTATATGACAAAGGAGAATATCGACGGACTAAGATATTTCAAAGAAAAACTTTCTCACCTCTGGATCATTTTCGTTTCTAAGGTCAATGTTTTCATCCTCAGACTCGGTTTCACTTTCAGAATCAGTGTACCTTCCCTGCTCGACCTCGTAATGTTCTTCCTGGGTCTGGGGCATCGTCCGAAGCTCCTCCTTACTCCGAAACCCCAGGAACATGATAATGGGCGGAAAAATCAGTCCCAACAGTACCTGCCAAAAAATTATTCTCGTCATATTGAATACATTTTTTTAGTTGCATGAAAAAAATCAGTCATGTGAAATAAAAGTTCAAGTTAAATGCTTTTGGTAAAAATAGCATATATCTATTTGATTATTATTGAAACAATAAACATCACTGCAACAACTGATGTTGAAATGAATACAAACATAGAATGAGAGAAAAAGGGAAGGAAAAATGTAGCCCAAGATCTTATCACCCAGCACAAGAGAGATGAAGGTAAATGACTCTTTTATTTTCCCACTGGCTGACCATACAGAAGTAGGTATGTTTGAGAAAGCAATTGTTTATTTTCATAAAAAAATATACATTTTGGCACTTTGTTGATGGCCAATAACTTACCTTTATGTTAGTATTTTTCCTCGTTCTTAATCCACCTAACCATAGATCGGCTAGAAGAATCTGGCAACACGGATGCGAAAGAAGGCCTCGATGGTTGACAGCCACAGCAAGGGCAAGACACGTCTGCTTCGACCAATTGCGTAACTCGTACGTGAGTAGCTGATGCGCCCTGTCATCATCTTGTTGGTAACAGTATGCCAGAACTTCCAAAGCTGAGAATGATGTTATATAGCATTATAAGGTTTGATTATAGAAAACAAACAAAGAAAAATATTGACTGGAAGAAAAAGTTGAAAATAAGGCACAAAAACAATTATATTCTCTGGAATTCAAACCATAAACTTTAACCATTGGACACTATAATGTACTATAGCTACCGACATAAAAGCACCTGATATAAATAAATATTTAAAGAACATCAAATTAACATTTTTACCCAGAGTTTCAAATTCTTTTCCATAACTTCGAAGCTCATCATAGACCTCGGTTTCAAGGTCGTCATCCGCAGCTTCACGTGCCAGAGCTTTGTACAATTTGGCAGCAACTAAAGCTTTCGAAACGGCTTCCTCACCATGTTGCCACATCAATAGTGCCATTCCTTGTCTTTTGGTTAAGACAGCCCAAACCTATAAAACAAATTGAAATTAAATTAAATACTTTAAAATAATGGTATTATATAAATGTTCAGGTCATCCAAAACCATAAAAGAATAAATCAATTTTGGATAAGAAAAAGAATCTTTGTAAAATTTCAAGATTCCAAAGCTTTAAGTATTATACATGTGAATATAATTTTACTTTGGTGAAATAAATAAAATGTTTTATTCAATGTAAAAACAATGTATCAGTCACCTAAGATATTTCCACATGGATATCCATTTTTCAGCAATGTAAAAAATAGGTGGGAAAAGCTGCATATCTAATGATGACAATCACCTAATTCCTCCAAATCTAAATGATGACTACACATAATAAATAGGTGGAATATGTTAGGTGTTTATTAGGTGGCAACAACAAGAATACTTGTTGTTAAGGCTTATTTTGTGGTTGTCAGTGATGATTTCACATAGACTTTACATCATTTTTAGTGGGTACATAACCTTAGTTAATTGTAGAATGTTCACCACTTTTTATTGGAGTATACAAACCACTTAAAATGTCATTTAATTAAAATAACATACATCAATGAAAAATTATTTAGAAATATTATAAAATTATTAATTGTTGTACAAAAACCAAAATTTGTCAACCAAATATCTTACGAGTAGTTCACTAAAAGGGTAATCAAAATCTGGCTGTTTATTTTCTTTTTGAGTGTTTTCTGTCTTATCATTGATGTGATGAGAGTCGTTCTTCGGAGACGAAGCCTTATTTCTAGCCGAGAAGAAAAACCCAGTTGGATTATGGTAGGGAGAGTTTGATGCAGAGTTGGTATAATAGGTGCGGAACTTTTTCCTTGTGTACATTGACCTAGAAAAAATAATATTTTCTATCAATGAATTTTTATTGGATCATACTAATTCTACCAAATAAACAGATTTAACCCTTTCACTACGAGCCTACTATTACCCACGAATACGATGCGTAGCTCGGGCCACCACCCACCAAGCTTAGCC
>JARUHE010318044.1:0-31767 GCA_031471125.1 Archaeomysis grebnitzkii | reverse complement strand
ATATATGTGTGTGTGTGTGTGTGCGTGTGTACAACAATAGCTGTATAACAATGTGAAATAATTGGTAGATTTCTCTTGCCCTTACGAGAACTAATTTCACCAAATTTAAAATCTTTCTGTTTTTAGCAAAAGAATAATATTGTTCACCATCAAATATAGAAAAAATGACTGAGTTTAATTTTAATTCAACTCATATCCATAACTACTTAAATTCCAACCAAATGTATGAAAGTATTATATTGTAGGCCTTAGCCGGGAAAAAAGCCATAAGTCTAATTGGGATATATTTTTTCAAATAAATTGATCACTGAACATGAAAGATATTAATATTTCACTTATTTGGTGTAACAGTATCTTTCTTGTTCAGTACTTTTTTATACGTACCTAAACTAGGCTAATGCCAATTATTATATTTTAACTAGGATTTAGCCGCTGTCAGAGACATTCATTTACTTATAAATAACATTAAATAAAAATGTGCTGTCCTATGTATTGAAAACTTGTTTAACAGTTAATAACTACATTTTATTCACAAAATAAATTTATAAAAAATTCTTGGGATGTCTAGAAAGTTGAAGAAATTTAGTTTTACAAAACGGACGCAATCCGAAATGTAGCGCTAGATTGCATCTGGAATTCGTTACAGTTTACATCTGAAATTTGCTACAGTTTGTTAGATTGCTGCGGGCCCCGACCGCAACCAATGATTTATCTCTAAATATAGAACGGTCTTAAAAAAATAATTTCAAAAGCGAGTGTTTATGGAAAATGTTGTAGCCTATATACTACCATTGATCTTATTAAGACTAAACATTCATGACACTGGGTACGATCGATACTACTGCTGCTACCAGTTTTTTCCGTACCAAGACACATCCAGAAGTCTATAGACACACCTTTTATTTATCCCTCCCGCAGGTATATATTAGTCAATAGGAATTTTTTATGAAACTAAATTTGCAAAAAAGTTTTAATACAGTTCAATACTTTTTTCTTTATGAGACCAGAAAACAATAAAGTATTATGCAAATTACAATTTTAGGCTATGAAATGAAGTCTAAAAACCAAATAAAATGGCGGGCACTTTATTTTCTGTATGAAACATTCATACGTCTGCCAAATTAGAAACTTTTCGTATCAACCCCCTTTTATATATTAGAGTTACAACAATTAATTCTATCGTGAATAAATGTGTTTTAAATTGTATTCATCTTCCCACCTGAAAAGCCATAAAGATGATATTTTGCAATACAAGGTAAAAAATCAGCGAGACTTGGCATATATTTTGGCTGGTAACAATTGTTGAAACTGCTGCTGCGGATAATCCGGATTAGAGCTTCACGTGCAGTAGTATTACTGATTTGTCTTTATGCGCAGCAGCAGCAGCAACGACCGCACTCAATGATTTAACAAAAAGAAAGAAACACCTGTTTAAAATTTTGTTTTTCTATTTTGATTTAAGCAAATTTTTCTGCCAACTTGTTTTGGAAAAATGCAAAAGTTAGCTCGAGTCGACAATACAATTATCGCCACAACAATTAAAGGTCAATTATTGAAGCTGGTTTTTCAAACAAAGGTTAATGAAATTTTATAAAATAAAATTCAAAAAGTAAAGAAGATAATATGTAAGCATTATTGTGAAAGCCGCTGCAAACACCTTAAAAGGCTACCCTTATGTAGAGCTTAGCTACACACAATCAATGAAAGAACATCATATGAAATATCAGAAGTAACATGAAGAAAATACTTCAAATGCTACTAGGAGTTCAGATTTTTGTACTTAAGGAAGCAAATATGAAGTTAAAATGTTTTTCAAAGATGCACTTCTTTCATTGCAAGTTATTTTGCTACTCTAGCAATTTATAACAATAATTATATTCATTTCTTTTTAGGTCAATAATCTCGTCTTTGCTAATACTGATTTCGGTCATTGGCAGAGGCCAAACCGTTGTCTCAAAAGACAACAGTTCAATTTGTGAGAAAATAATCAAGGATCAAATAAAAGAAGAGTTATTAAAGTTTTATTTACAAAACATCAAGTTTAAATTTAACAAGAAAAATACAAAACTATAAAAAAATCAATTTAAGCTATTGACGACTACATTCAATAAACTTGGCCAATTATCAACAACTAATAAGACTTATTAAAAACCTAACTATTATGAACATTTTCTAGAAACAATTAAATTTACAAACAGCAAAAAGCCTTTCAATAAACAATAACGGAGTATTCATTTTTGTGAAAATAAAAGTATTTATATTTAACAAATACTAAAGTATCACACACTTGTACTATAAAAATGGTTAAGATATGCCATAAAATACACTAACGTATTTAAATACCAACACAGTTCACAAATTTTAATACTCTAATAAAAATATCTTAGATTAAACCTTCAAAAACAAAGTTAGAAACTTGTGTTGTTTATTAAGTACTTGAAATAAGTGTGCCATGGTTGTTAGCAAACTATTTGCATTTACATATAAAGAAACTTTGTTTTAAACCAATCCAATGGTTCGCGTTTATGGAAAACAAATTTATTTAAATATGAAAAATTGGCTGACAAATATTAGCCATAACTGTCCATTTGAGATATAAATGATAAATGTAGGTTAACAAACAAAAAAATAAAATGTTTTACTTGAATATGGAAAAAATGGCACTCCACAAAAAATTTCATAAAAAGTCTTCTTAATAATTATAAGTTTAAAAAAAAGAAATATTAATTGGGAATTTTCAATGTGACCTCATAACTGTTAATTTGAGATTTAAATGATAACTGTTGACCAACAAACAAAATAACTGTAATTTTTACTTGCATATGAGAAATATAGCTACCGTCACAAAAAGAATTCATAAAACCATTGTATCTCGATAATTATAAATTTTTTCAAAAACTATTATTTGGGAATTTTTAATGTACATCTTAAAACTGATCATTTGAGATGTAAATGATAACTCTCGATCAACAAACTAAAAACTTGAATATTTTGGATACAGCTACAACGCCGATGACAGAATAGAAACACCATAAAGCTTCGCCACTAGCACGCTCGACAAAATTAAAAGATGAAGACAATATAAAATTAATAATTTTATTTATCATATATACAAAATTTGAGAAAACTTTCATACAAAACGGGGATAAATGCGCTCTTCCCAACTGGATGTAAATTCAAAGAAAGCTAGAAAACTAACTAAATATTAAACTAGAGGTATGACAGGTCACACACCAAAGCTGGTCTGAAAAAACAACCAGTAACGTATGAATTATTAAGCATGGTGAAGGTGAAGATCGTTTGTACATAACAGACAATGTACGACAACAGTTGGAATCTTTGTCTTGCTGCCGCCAGCAATAGATGCAAATGAAACATTTTATTCTACCAGTTCAGTAAATATAAACAATAGGCACTATGGAAACTCACTTAACACAACCTAATTTGATTCTCACATATTTAAAACAGTTATTTCAATAAATTCAAGTTTCACAGAATATTGTATTTGAGATAGATAACTTATAATGCATTTCTCAAATAATTATTTCTGTAAACGAAAAACGTACTTTTTCACTAAAACAAAAAATATTCAATTAAATTAAAAAAGATTTAGTGTCTACTATTAAGAATACCCATACAAACAAATTTCGTTAAGCAAATGTTTTTGTGTAACTTGAAATAAACTAATAATAAGCTTAGTAAAATAGTTTAACCAAGAAAATTTCCAAATTCCGCCCTGAAGATCTTCATTGGAGCTTTAAAAACATCACCAGTAGCAGCACTACAATGCTAGTCCATAATATACTCAATTAGAGAAAGAACAAAACTAAACACAATCAATTACATTCACAAGACACATTTGCTTGATGCTGCACACCCAATCAAGACAGAAATCCTCTCACAACGAGCAGAAACTCCACACATCGACTGGTCACAGACTATAAACAAAAAACCTGCCATTTAACGAACTAAAAACATACAAACTGAAATGAGACTAAATACACCAAACACAACAGAGAACATACAAACAGTACCACCAATACTACTATGGATAAACCATGAGGTAACAATACAAACAGAGCTAATAGTCAAAATAGGAAAGAAGGCTCCAACAAGCATCCTGAATAAAAATACAAATATGAGCATTAATCAACATACAAACTACACACAATTCTTTACAGATAGTACTGAAATATACTGAAATTATGGCGAATAATCATGTGTGTTTAACTCGTTGTGATACAATTTGAATGTGATAAGTTTTGAATTCAAAACATTTTCAAAACATAAAAACAATAGAATTCAATTAAAAAAAAAGTCGTTGAGATCGGGGCTTTAGCTAAAATATAATTGAAAATAATGAAAACATTAATTTTCTTGCATTTAGTGATGTAATACTTCACACCATCATTTGCCATAAAACCAGTCACCAGTGGAAAGTTTTAAAAAATACAAAATTTCAACTTCCAAGTTGCAAACATGATGATAATCTCAAAATTAACTTACAAGGCTCTTTAAAGGACATATTTCATTAAAACGTGAACATTTACAACCTTCACATATTTATCCAGCGAGTCAATGCTAAAATAGGTTGAAGATAATTCCAATAAATAGGACTTGAAAATCAACAGTAGCGTAATTTGATTTGTTTACCTCCAGAAACGACTAATTCCCCACCAGTTTATAAACTGTCTAATGAAATCACAAAAGAATAGTCCTTATTCAAGAAATTGATTTTAATAACTTCACACAATAATGAAATGTGTGTGGAAAGGAAAGTTGAAACTTATTAAACCAATCAAATATATCACATGATTTTTTTTCTCTTACTTTGTAAATTATGTTCAAATTTACTAATAATATCTAGTTCCCATTTACAATGTTAAAAGTTTAGTTTTTAAATAAAACTAAAAACTTGATTGTATTATTTCAAATTCATATTTTTTCCTAACTACAAAAGTTAAGCTACTATGGACTTTTAGTCTTATCAATTCTTACTGTGTAATAATTACACTTATAACGATGCATACTTCTTAAGATTTTGACCGACTTTAGGTGGTGAAAGTGTATTTAAGTTATGAAATCTTTCTTAAAGCAAGGTTTCCCCATTTATAGAAACTTTAATATATTAATATCAGAGAAAAGCCTTATGTGGGTACGGAGAATATCTCTATTTGTACTGCAACTATTGTAGAAAAAAATACTTTAACTGAATTTTAATATTAAGTCACCTGCCTATAAAATTCCTTTTTTCCAGTGAATACAATAAGATGAAAAATTTAACTTTTTTGTAAAGAATTTACTTTAAAAAATATTACAGTAGACATTTAATTTTTAGTTATAGGTTATTGGTTGAATCAGAATTCATTTTTGCTAACATTGGTTATTTAATAGTCTATCATCTGTACCATATTATATTCACACATATACTGACATCAGTTTTATACATACATTAATCTATACATTTTCTTGAGCATAAATGAATCAAAAATAGCACAAGTGACATAAGCTCTATGTTATTTGAATGTGGATTACCTCACTTGTGCAATTGTCAATCCATCTAAATGATACTTGTTCAGAAATATTTGCTAAACATAAAAAAAAACTTTCTGACAAATTGTTAGATATACAGTATCACAAAATAAATAGGACTAATTTTTCCAACCTCTAGGCGTGATTTATACATCTATAATGTCTGTATCCTATATTTTTCAAGACCAGATGATCGCGGGTCATCAATGTTTTGCGTGTAGTAAATAACGGTTTACCTATATATATACAATTGGTTAGAACTTAATGTACACTTCATAACTATTCATTTGGGACATAAATGATAAATGTAAGAGAAAAAACAAAATGGTTTTACTTGAATATGAAAAAATATGGCAAAGTCCACAAAGATTTTTCATAAAAATCCTTATATCTCATTAATTATAAATTTACTCACCGCTGGCACTCTCGACAAAAACATGTGGCACCTCTCTGCAACCCTCCATTTCCCTAGTAACAAGTAAGGTCTTTTATTTCTTGCGTCACTTTCCTGTCGTAACCTTCTATTTATACCTTTCAGTCTTTGTGTTAAGGAGCCTTTTTAATTGCTGATGCAAGTCTTAGTATTTGTATGACAATAACAAATGTGCTTATAAATCCATAAAGCAGCCACATTATGAAGTAAAAGGGACTTTAGGAACAAATTGAACTGATTATAGTACATGTTGTTATAAAGATTTTAAGAAATAATTATTCTATTATAATAAAACCTTTAACAATAACAAAAGGAATAAGGAAAAGTGCATGTTAATGGTGCCACAAGATGAAGAAGCATATCTTGCTCTGTATTGTTTCTTTGCAAAGAGTTTGGTGACACCAACATTTGGATTCCCTGCAGTTCCGTTGAACCACAACCTCATGCATGGTTCCCCAAGAGCTTTAAATTCCCATGCATCGTCCCAAACCTAAAAAATAAAATATAGTTTATTCTGATGATAAGCTGCAAATAACACAGAAAATTTTTGTTCATAAGTTAACTGTAATTATATCATATAAACCAAACAATTGGCTTGTACTTTATGATAGAATAAGACAAGCCTCTATTTTGGCTAAGTGATAGATAGTAGCTTAAGACTATTTAACCACTCAAATTTAATATTTTTACAAATTCAAATATCATTTTCAACTAGATTGTCTAACTTGACTGTTCAATCAAGTAAGTAAAGTGATAAAACTCATTTAGAATGACATGTTGAAAAAGAATTCTGAAAAGATAAACCATGGATGGACAAAAAGCAATCTATGAGTGTTGCAAAATTATTCAACACTGCTCCAGAAAATCTAGGAATGAGTGGAAAGTACCAAGGATGAAGAGACAGCAAATGATCACTACAATAGAAATGTCAAATAAAATAGCAATACCACTTTTTTGAAGCTTTTTCTATGGTTGAAATGATCAATCAGTTCAGCCATTAAGACTTAACTTCCCAATCATGTTCCTATCTTGCAGCACAAATGAAGTTATTTCGAGAACAAGTTCATAAACACTGAGCATGTTGTCACTAGACTTATATTTGCAACTCGTCAGGTTTGACCAAAATATAATTTAATTAAATTTGTTTTATTTTTTACTATTCATTGTTTTAATTTTTCAAATTTTACTATCTCTTTTTTCTCGATTGGGCAATTGCTAAAAATACAGATTTGCAATTCTATATATTTTATCTTTTTAACTTTGTAGCAACACAGTCTAAACTTGGAGGGCCTTTGGTCTGAGGCTCAAGACTACAAACAAATATAAATTTTTCCATTCTTTTCAATATTTGAGTTTGGTAGGACTTCTTATATATGAATGTAAAGTGTATATATTCAACAACGTTATTTTCTCCACTGCTATAATACTTTTTAAACCATCAGATAAAAAAATCTATATCTTTGAACTGAAACATTTCTCCACTGTTCACTTTTAAAAATACTTACTAAAGAAGTATCTAAAATTTAAAGTGAAAAAGTTGGAACTTAATTTTTTATTTAATGATTCTCAACACAACAGATCAAAACAGTAAAAAAAACCTGGCTTGAAAGCTTGATTTCTGACAGACAGACACAAGTCATAGCCATGCACACCAATCCAAAACATTAGTGAAAAATAAAGAGTTCAAAAGCTTGGGTTTTCGGCTATAACTTCACAAATATTAATTTTTGAATAAAAATTAGTTAGGTCGAAATTAAACTTTTATGAAGTTAAATTTAATGTAACTCTTCAAATAAAGCAATGTTTAATACTAATAGATTATTAGGTGGCAGCAAAAAAACATATTTAGCTTTTGCCTTGTGGCATGCTCGATAAAAAATACTTAGGAAAATACTTACAGTTTCACAAAAGTTTTTTGCATCTCCAAATATTTCCCTAAATGTTTTGCATACAGAATTGGTTGGGCAAATATTATTTCCATTGACCCATTGAAAATTTGAGGACCACCTATCAGTGCATGTGTAATCATCTTCACAATCGTTGAACCAAGCATCACAATCACTCTTGCACAGTGGAATTTTATAATAACGTTCATTTCTCCATGTTCGATTTTCCTGAGGAACACAAATTAGCTTTAAATTGGAAGTATCATGTTATAAACTATCTACTTAAAGTTAGATTTATAATAAAACTTTTTATCAAACTGTAAGCTTAACTTATAATAAATAATGTTAAAATGATATCAAAACTATATTTAAATACATTATTCTAATTTAAATATGAGGAATATTTTAATTAAACTGTAACTAACTAGAAATTAGAAAAACAAAAACATTGTATTATTTTTAATTAACTTTAAATACACTTCTGCTCTTGTATTTTAAAAGAATTTTATCTTCTTAGTAAGCAACTAGAGGTAATATTTTAATTTTATACTGCTAAATTCATGTATACATTGCAATAGATTGACATTTTATTTTCAAGTAAGTTTTATGAAAGTAAAAAGAAAACATTTTGTTTTGTCAGATTTAAGTATATATTATGAAAACTCACTTCTTCAGTTTTAGCTTTGTATTTTTTACTTTGTCAGATTTACAAAAGTTAAATTTTGAAATAATTTTACAAACTTTTGAGATAATGTTTTTATTTAACATTTAAATATTTGTTTTAATTATTATATTTTTATATATATTGATATTCTTGATACTTATGGCCTGCTAAACAACGTTCAATTTGCAACCTATACATCTGAAAATACCTTGGATATCATTATCACTAGAAGACTAAACAACCTTAACGTAATAAATTCTGAACCAAAATCTTTCATCTCTGATCATTGCTTTATTAAAACCATATTTGATATCCCAAAACCCCATGCCAATGCTAAACAAATCCAATTTAGGCTAATAAAAAATATTGATTTGAAAGATTTTCAATCGGACATAAAATTCATATCTCAATAAACCATTTTTCCTTGAACTTGACATAGAATAAATGTCAAAACAAAACATCACTGTTCTAACTGAAATCTTAAATAATCATGCACCCATCATTCATAATTACACACCCATCAAAGCAATATCACCATGCTATAATATCAATTTTAAGAATCTTAAAGCAGAAAAAAGAAGAAGTGAACAAAAATAGCAATAAAACACAAATTAAAACCAGATCTACATCAATTTAAACAAGACAGAAATACATATATAAACGAAATCAATAGTACAAAAATATTTTATCGAAACCAAATCCAAAACTGCGAAAATAATCAAAATATACTATATAAACTCGTAAGCAAAGTAACATTTGACCAATGAAATATAGTTTATCCTAAACTAACAAATAAATTTACCAATTTTTTCAACAATAAAGTTAATAAAAAAAAATTCATAAACAAATCAAACTGTACAATTAGAATCTATAGATGAATCAGTCAACTACAAATCTTTAATTTCAAGTCTCCCCCCAATTCAAAATTTCAATGAATTTACACATGAAGTTGTATCAAAAATAATGCCAACCCACTCTAAGACAGGTTTGCTTGATCCAATTCCCACTCACCTCCTTAAACAAGCTCTACCATAACTTATCAAACCAATAATAAACAAATCACTCTCTACTGGTATATTTCCATCTGCATGGAAAACAGCACACATTACTCCAATCTTGAAGAAGCCAAATGCAGAAACTATGTACTCAAATTACAGACCTATCAGCACTCTACCCTACATTTCAAAAATTGTTGAAAAAGCCTCCATTCCTTGTTATATCCTACAGCTGAATAAATCCACAATTTTCAAGACTTCAATTCTGCATACAAAGCCAAAAATAGCACCAAAACACTTCCAACTAAAATCATACTCAAGTGACATATCAAATAGTTAAGATAAATAATAATCTATCCACCCCTTATAAATTACAGTATGCTGTCCCTCAGGGTAGCTGTATTGGACCAATAATATTCATAGCCTACATATCGTATTTATACAAATTAACATACAATTTGCCTCTCAAAAATAGCGGGCTTTGCTGATGACAACCAATTTTATATTTCTTTTAAGCCACACTAATCTGACATTCAACAGGCAATTTCACATATAAATAATACAATATCTGAGACAGGAAACTTCCTACTCACACAAATTCTTTTACATAATGACACAAAAACAGAACTACTTTAAATAGGAAACAAGTATTTAACATCATAAATTGAAGAAATAACTAGAACAGTTGGATCCCCAAAAATTACTCCGTTAGATCAGGCAAGAAATCTTGCTGTAATATTTGACACAGTGAATTTTCTTTCCATAAACAGATCAACAATGTGTGTAGCCTATATATTGTATCTATACAAATTAACATACAATTTTCCCGACGGCGACGGAATAGTAACACATATGTCTTAACTTCGTTTCACTCGCTCGACAATAAAAACAACGTCCCTATTGGTACATTCATTCATAACAACAAACCTGGACTATTGCAATAGTCTGTATTATAAGCCTCCTAAGATACAACAAAATCAAAACACAGCAGCAAGAATAATAACTCAAAACAAATAAATATGACCACATTACACCTATTCTCGGTCAATTACACTGGTTAACTGTCGAAAAAAGAATAACATTTAAAACCACTCTTTTGACATACAAGTATCTTGATAATCTTGCACCTTCTTATTTATCTAATCAAAGTAAATTCATTTAAAAGTAGTCTAAAAACCTATATGTTCAAATTATAAAAACGGATCCCATTATTATGAATGTTTTTTAGTGTGATTGTGGGATGTATTTTTGAGTTTTGGTTAAGATACTTGTGTGAAGTGCCCTGGAGAGTGCCTTTCGACACTTTAGAGCACTATACAAGAGAAAATGATATTATTTGTAGATTGTAGGGGTTCATACTAATATGGGTTTCTTTTTGCAGACACCCGGCGTTTTGAGAGAATATGTTGGGAATCCAAATATTTCTCAAGAATTTAATAAATTGGTTTTGAAAAGATGAATTATGCTTATGACCTTAGAAATTTGCCTCGAGAAGTGAGAGTAATATTTAATAAGTTTGAAATACTGAATAAGAAACTCATTGCTAAGCATCGGTCAGCTATTTTTGATAAAATGTGTATTGAAGAATATAAATATATATAAAATCTGTAAAAAAAAGTTTAAAAAACATTTTTTGTCAAAAAGAGACGTTAAAACTAATTATTTCAACAAAATTTCTGTATAAAATAGTTATAATTTTTAACAAATTGTTGATAAAAAAATTTCAAATCTTTTATTAAAAAAATGTATACCAATAAAATTACTTTAACAATCCATGGACCAATATTGGGAGAGCATTCATAAAAACAATGATCTTGTTGAAATCTTCTTCTGCATTTTGAAGACATGGGCTTGTTCGTCATTTTCTTACAATGGTCATAATTGAAGTTGTATAGAGTTGTCAAATGAATATTTCTAGAAGTTTCTTTTGTACAGCAAGATAATTCTTTCCATGGAGCACACTTAAAATTTAAGATTAACATTGATTACTTTGATGTTTTCATATAGCATTATTAAAACTAGCAATAGATGACCGACAATCTCACATGAAGTAAACAAACATTCTATTTTTTGTTATACCTTAATAAATATTTATTGTATGAAAAAAATTATTTTCTAGTCATTAAAACAATTTTTTTTTCAATAAAATTTTCTGTAACTCTTCAAATAAACTAGTAATCCATGAACCGGACAGTTCAAATGTCTTGCGATGATTCATTTAGTTTCTTTAAAAAAAATTATCTCTACAAATGTCAATAAAAAATGGTGTTACAAAGTGAGAAACATCCTTTCATCAAAAATTCACCGTAGATACTATTTATGTGTACTTCATTTCCAATCCATTGATGCATAAATAAAAAAAAAATTTGAAAAAAAAAATTTCTAAGTTAATTTGATGAAAAATGTAGATAAAAAGTGATAAAATCAAATAAAAAAACCTAGTAATATATTAAAACCAATAACAAAGTCTATATGAAAAGAAATAATAATAATATAGAGGATAAATAAGCATTCAAGTCATTGTCTAACGCCGACGACGATATCGGAATTGTTACGTCTATGTAGAGCTTAGCTACGCATGCTCGACAAAAATCTTAGTTAACCATGAAGTTCAAGTTTTTAATAAAATTTATTTTAACAATTAAATATTGATTGAAAAAAAAATCTTTGTTGATACCAGTGTAGAATGTTGTTCTTCATTTTCATTTAAACAAACTTTTCTATAAAATTAACATTTTTTATTATTTTGAAAAAATGCAAAATTTTGGTAGAATTCAGAAATCATCCACCATCCCAACCACAATGAGAGCTCACAAATAGAAGCTGGTTTTTCAAAAACAGCTTAATAAAAGATTTGTTGATTTTTCTATAAAGGGCGAAATTAGAAAAAGAAAACAGTCTTATAGTCATCAAGAAATTTAACTGAAAGGAATTATTAATATATTGCAACTAACCAATACAAACAAGACTTTGCGGGCATTAATGTGAAGGAAATTTTTAAACTGCTGCCCTCAGCCGCCCAGGGTTCGCTCTTCAAAACCACATGAGCAATGAAGCCTTATCCAACTGTACATTAATGACCGCAAAGTCTTAAACTAGTGATCACCAGAGAGTGATTCAATATTGTCAATACAAACAACTTAATAAAAATGTTTTATTTGAAAAATTTACTTTAAAATTACCTCAGCATGCAGACTATCTTCGGGTCCTGGATCGCTCTTATGGTGTTGACTATCCAAGCAAATGTTTAAAATATTTTCTATATATTCATGTTCGGTGATAGCTTTAGATGTAAAAGCAAGACTTAGAAAACCGAGAAAGATGATTTGCAGATTGGTTAAAGACATTTTCTGAAATTTGAAAAAAGGCAAAGTTTATTTTACTATGTAGTTAATATTGGTTCAATGTTCTATTCTTTAATCCTCATATTAGTAAAGTTGATAACAAAATATTGATCAACTTTTTAATTTGACAATGAAAGTAAATGCTATTATCTAGTAACCTGACTCTCCAATCTATTAAAGTGAGAAAAATATATAAAATTTACTAAGTTTTTGCTATTGCATACCACAAATACCAGAAAATTGCATTTTTTGCTGCTCTCCAACCACCAAATATACCATCAAATTTTCTCCTTTACCTAAACTAAACTAGTAATCCACGAACCGGATGGTTCAAATGTCTCGGGACGATTCATTCACCAACTTTAAAAAAAAATTATCTCTAAAAAAATCAAATCAAAAATAGTGTTACACAGTGATTAAACATCATTTTATCAACAATTCACTTCAGAGACTTTTCATGTGTACTTCATTTCCAATCCATTGATGCATAAATAAAAACAAAATATGAAAAACTTGTTAAAAATATTTTTAATGTCTAAAAATGTCAAATCAAAAATGGTGTTACAAAGTGAGAAAACATTTTATCAAAAATACACCTTAGAGATTATTTATTTGTGCAGTCAATTTCCAGTTGGGATGGACAGCGTTAATAGGAATTTGGTATGGCAAATGGCTTTATAAAAAGCTTTAATGCATTGAAATATGGGTAGCCCCTCTGGGATTTTGGAAAAAACAAATATAGTAAATATAACCTTTTATATATTAGGAATTTTAATCTTACGTCTGACTGTCGTCAGCTAATTCTTGTTGGTGCTAGGTTTTTATGAGGGATATTTTATGACTGTTATAGTATTTTTTGTTTAATAATTAGTGTTTTGTTAAACTAATTTGTAGCTAGGTTAGGTCAGGTCAGGTCAGGTCAGGTCAGGTCAGGTCATATAGTGCCTAATAGTAATACAGCATGGTACAGTGAAACTAGAAATTTACCAATAAACTTACTTAAAAAACGTGCAGGATTGTAGAGTTGCGAAACCTTCACAATGTCTTAAAGATGGCCGGATTTTAAAGTTAATGGCGAATCTCCAGAAGCGTTACACCAAAGTGACCAAATTGTACTACAATAGCGTATTTTGGAATTCACCACTCGGCAGCGTGTAATGGAATGCAACTGTAATTTCATAATTTATAAAATAGAGTATTTATAAAAAGAATGAAACTTCAGAACCTCGCCTAACCTTACCTAACCCAACTCTCTCGTATGTGTAGGGTGTAAATATATAAATAAGAGGACCTCTAAAAATGGCGGACGTATGATTTCGATTTGTGATATATAACCTGTTATAACTAGATTTAATATTGCATTTGTTTTAATAATTTCGCTATGAATGAGCATATTTAACTATATTGCAACTTTTTTGCAAAGTTATTTTTGAAACAAATTCCTATTAAAAAAAACTAACTTTGGTGTAGGTGGTCTGGAGATTGACCAAGTCAATATATTTTCTTTAAAAATTAAGAATTGTTCACATGTGAGGAACGTATATTTAAAGTTAAATAACTTGAGGTGTGTTTTGGCGTGACACATGATTCGATGGTAAGACCCTTGTTGCATACGTCTAAGGAGGTTCAGTAGGCGTGGCTTAATATATAAATAGGCTGTGATTGGGTAAACCTGTCGGTAAGCGCCCGTTTGGTTGGTAGATTTCATGCGTCACGTGACAACAATATGCGTTGAATTCTACTATTTTACGAGATCGTTGCTTGTGGATTTGCACATTGATCTTGAGGTGGTTGCTCCCATATACGTTTGGGAGGATCTTTATAAATATAAATAAAAGAATGTTACTTCATAATGACTTTGAAATTTTCATATATATTTCTAAAATATAATGGTTAGCATGCAATGATGCTATACACAGACATTTACGCCTATAGCCATAGGTTGTAAAAGTTCCACTTTCAGTTAAAGAAATATACAATGTGGACACAGTCAACCAAACTAAAGTCGCGATTTAAACCGCTGTGTTTTGTTGATTCAATCAACTTTCTTGTGATTCAATCGAAATCGTATCACGTTGATACAATGTGATGCGATGTTGATTGAATCATAATAAAATTTATTGAATCAACAAAAAATGCAGTTGACATCACACTTAGAATTGTAAACTATAACGAACTTTGAACTGTGCAAACTGGGTTGGGAATGGATTTTCTGAACAATTTAATTTGCTGGGCACTCATCTTTTTCAATTTTGTATTCCCTCAATGTTTACATCGGAATGAAAAGACAAATTATTATTTCTTATAAATGTGAAATTAAAACATCTTTATCCTAAAAAAATTACTAAAATAATTTCGAAAAGTTCCATAAAATTGCTATAATGAAATCTAAGAACCATCTATATTTTCTTACAATGTAAGTAGTTTCTTATCGAGTGTTGCTAGAATTTATGAATGGATCTTAGCTAGAGATTATCGATAATTTAACATTTTCTTATATATAAAATACCGAGGAAACAGTATTTAAATATTTTGACTAATTTCTAACAACCACACACCTCATTTTAATATTTCACATAAAAACTAAGAGGATAAACAGCTTTAGTTGTTAACAATGAAACGAATATCATACATAGTAAAAGTTTTAAATTTATATATTTATGAGGTTTATTCATATAGGTATGAATATGATATAGCCTATAGGTTAACTCCGTGATTGTTGTAAAAGTTAATGTTCAACCTTGTTTTTCCTTCTTGCGAAACGTTTGACACTTGTTCCAGTGAAGAGTTAAAGTAAATATGATGTCAATTCAGTTTTACATGATATTAAAAACCTTTTTTTATCATAAATGCATGACATAATGTCTCCACTGCTAAGGTATAAAACAAAACATCGAATTAATTATTAATGTTGAATTAAATGGTAATCCTTCGAAAATAATAGACTGTTTCTCATTTAACTAAAACCCTTCAATAACTTCTTTTACAAACTATCTTTTTATAAACTTTGGTAAAAATGGTTTGCATAAATGTTGATAGGAAATGATCGATATTGAAATAAATTATTTTAACACATACTCGTAAATATAATAACATTCCACAATATTATATTACAATATAATTCATTCACGAAAAATTTTAACCTCACTTTTATGTGAAGTTAACCAACAAATGTTTTATGAACCTGTAGGTCGGATACAAGGTGAAATGTAATTATTTTTATAACGTTTTATCCTTTTTGTAACAATTAGTATTATACAGATAAAAACAGTAATAATATTTTTAAAACATTTATGCCATTTTTCATTATTATTATTATTGTCATTTTGACAACTAATGTTATTATTATAAAAACAAACACGAGTAAATACTACGCATTAAAAGTTGTGTCAATATATTCAAAAAAGTTTCAAAATGTTTGTAATTATTAAATAAAATTCTATATTTTATAAACTTTTTCAAATATATGTTCTGATGGAAGATACAACTCACCTCAGGAGAATTATATTAATACCTTTATTTTTTTTAAATAAACTTCTCTCTAAGCTTTCAAATAGAAATCTTGGTTAACCATGAGTTCATTGGAAAAGTGGCAGTCCACAAGCTCTTAAAAGTTTTATTATTTAAAGAAATTTAAATTTTGGCAAGCAATTCCTTAAGGCATTTTTTGAATTCTTTTAAATAAACTTTACTCTAAACCTTCAAATACAAATCTTGGTTAACCATAAGTTTAATTATAAACACTTTTATAAAATATATGTTTTATAAAGTATAAATAACGATTTCACAAAAACAAATCCTTAACAACACTAGTATAGAATGTCATGTTCCTTATTTTCATGTAAGCAAACTTTTCTGTAAAACTATTTTCTTAAAAAAATGTAAAAATATAGTAAGTCCACACATCATCCGCCTCTCCAACAACAATCAAAGGTTAGTTATAGAAGCTGATGTTTTTCAGATACAGCTTAATTCCTTGTAATTTAATTAATTAATTAATAAATTTTCCTTATAATTTAATTAATTAATAACTATTCCTTATATTTTAATTAAATTGTTTTGTTTCTTATAAATTAATTTTGCATTTTTTCAGGGAGTAAGTACTGGGAGTGGAGGTGCAAAAGTTGACGGAGTCTCGTTCATCGGCAGGAGCAACACTTTTTCACATGGCCCGGCAACACACGACTTCACGCCTCATGGATATGTCTCCAGGCCTGGGTCAACACCGCACAGGTTGGTCACTTGTTATGTTCAATAGTGATGGTGATTGTAATAATAATGATGGAGATAATAACGATATTGTTAATGAATATACTGATAATAATTATATGGATAATACATATGTTGATACTAAAGTTAACCATTAAAACAATAATAATGATAATTATGACTGAGTACTGCTTATAACGCCACACGTACTTAACACCTAAAACTGTAGGAAGAACAGGTGCAATAAAATACTTTATTTGTCATAAATTTAAGCATAGCTTTGGCAATTTCGGAGTAACACTATTACTATAGCTAAAATGATCTGCTTAGGCAAACCACATACTCTCAGAATTCATTAGCTGACCCTGATGGCAATACTGCAGGTCATACTCGCACATACATATATGAACAGAAGCTGGACGCGCGATGCACGGGTTATAACAATTTATTTATAACCCTTGTGATTAAAGTTTCTACGAAGGAGTCGCATGTGCAGAAGTGAACAAGTAAACCATGAAAAATGCTATGCAGTTACACCAACCTATTTATTCATTTTAATTGGCATCAAATAGTTGAGTAAAATAAAAAATAAGGAACAATAGGCTGGGGTAAATACTTAACAGAGTAATTTACAGAATACTAAAAATGAGTGATGTAGTGACTAGTCAACAGATTGTATAACGGTTCATACTTTCATGAATTGTTCACTCAGCGTAATAATGAACAATCATAATCATAATCGTTGGACCTTGTGTAGATGTTCAAATTGATAAGTTACAATATGAAAGATGTTAAAATACTTAAAATTCTCGGAAGTTTTACAGTAATTAGATAAAAAATAAATGTCTGTTGTTTTGATCAAGATGGTTCTGGTTTGCTAACTGTGGATCACTTGTCTCATGGGGCGATGAAAACCACAGCGAACGGTGATATACATAACGATTCGCAGGATACTACGAATATCGAAAATGTGCGTGAAACGAGTCGATATTCGTAGTATCCTGCGAATCATTATGTGTATCACCGTTCGTTGTGTTTTTGATCGACCCATGAGCTAAGTGATCCACTGGTAAGAGTTTTAATTCTAGTGGTATGATTGTTGAAAACAAAAAACGATATTGCTTTCACTATGATACCTCGGCAACCATTTACTACCTTTCGAGACACATTAGGAACATATAATAAGGAAAATCTTTAGTGCTATACTCTAGACTTTAAGGCAATAATAAATTAGAATTATGCCTTCAAGGCCTAGAATATAAATAAATGTTTTTCAATCCTCAAAATTTAGTTACAGTCTATGGGGGTCTGAGGGATCGACGACGACGTCGGAAAACTCTTACAAAAAGTATTTCAACAACAGCCTCAAAAGAGTCGTGTTTGGGTGCGCCATCATTTTGGTGATTTTAGCCATTCTGGGAATTATTGGAATTGCCGTTTATCTCGCAGGTCAGTGTTTGAAAATGTTTCTTTTCAAAATAGTTTTTGTATATGTTAGTTTTCAATATATTTTAATATATATGTTCGTTCATATGTTTGTTAATAATATGTTTATTCTATATATAATCATAAAAAAGTAAACTCTATAGTTTTTTTGAAGCCCATACTTCAAAGTTAAGAAACAACTCTTAATTATGTATATCTATAAATAATTGGTTTTATTGTTTATTTATTAATTACAAATTAAAATAACTTTTTCAGTTATAACAAACGAAGAAGAGGGCACAGAGTGTGAGTATAATATATAGTTATCTTCAATTATAAAAAATTATAAAATATGATAAATAAAATTGAATCAAGTTAACGGATGGAATTATTTTTAATACCTAACTTTTAAAGAGAAAACATCTCTATTTCTTTCATATTATTGTTTAATTATGGTGTAGCTCGTATAACGTAATTTTAAAATTATATTACAAGTATTATACTTAGAAATTATATTCACTAGGAAAATGAAACAGATATACTACACTATAATTATAATAAAAATATATACATTTTAAAATAAAATAAATATAGATATATAGTATAATACTTGTAAAATAAGTTTAAAATTAAGACATATTATATAATAATCTAAAGTATAACGTGCTACATACTAATATAAGAATATATCTTATAAAATACAATAAAATTAGTATTTAATATTTATTTGTATTGCGCTATATTTTAGATTATTATATAATGTTTTCATTTGTTTTATGTAACTAATTGGTTTTGGTTGTAAAAATTAAAAAAAAGTGCAATGCTTATGTCGTAATTTTGGCGGTACAATGATTAAATTTGTTTACATTTCAGACGATGTAAATTACGCGGGAAAGCTGCGAATCTTGACGGGTGATTCGTGGGTGGGCGACCTCAACTTCCACAACTCGCCCGCCTTTAAAGCCAAATCTCATAAGTTCGAAAAAATGGTAAATACTTAAAAATACAATTTACAAAGTTTAAATTTTGGGATACTAATTTTATATTTTTTATTCTCGTGCTTGACACTTTCTTGAGCTAATTGTTAAGAATACTTGTTTTTTAGTTTTACAATAAAAGTTGAATGTAAATTTGTTATAATTTAGTTTAAACGAAAATATATTGAGACCTTTAAAAATTATTTAGTTGAATTAATTTACAACATATTTTCTAAATTAGTTTGAAAATATAAAAACAAATGTTGAGGAAACAAAAATTGCCTTGGAAATGTGTTTACAATAAACAGATTTATTTGCATTGCAATTTAGTTACAAGAACAAACTTTATCTATATTTTTATTAAGCTATAACCGGAAGTCCAACTTCTATAATCTACCATTGCTTTTGAATTTTTTTAACTTTGTTGTTTTAATAATTTTTTGTTTTAGTTATAGAATTCTTACATTTAAGATGAATTTAAGGACTATATGTTTTATACAATTGTTTTTATAAAACTAAGATTTTTTGGAATGTTTGGCATTTTGGGAAACTCAACTTTTTGAAAAAAATAACTTTTTATATAGCATAAACTTTAATTTAAAGGAAAAGGAAAATTCTAGAGTTGCATTTTATTTTTTTTTGTGGACTTTGTCTTTTTGAATACAAAATCCACCAACTTTTTGCTATGGAATAACAGTAATTTAATTGCGATTTTCACGTTCTTGTTATTATTCTTACTTAGCCAATGTGAGGTCAAATAGACTTCTTACATTATACAAGAACAAACTATATTTCCTTACCTCTTCTTACTCATTCGACTTTTTTCTTTTTTCTTTGTCATTATCCTTATTCCTGTTATTATTCATATTAACATTACTGTTATCACTATTAACATTATTTTTATCATGATTATTATTATAAAAAATATTTTCATTGTTATTTCCTCAGTTAGAAACCGTGTACAGGAGAAGTGTCCTGAACAAACCTTTCCGAAAAGTGAAAATCACGAATTTCGAAGAATCGAAAGCAAAGGATTCGAGATTTAGTTTTTCTTTCACACTCACCTTGGATCGAAGAAAAATTCCGTCGTAAGTTTTTTTAACAATGAATGGGTTAAGTTTTTTTTAACAATGAATGGGCTAGGTTTTTTTTAACAATGAATGGGCTAGGTTTTTTTTAACAATGAATGGGTTAGGTTTTTTTTAACAATGAATGGGTTAGTTTTTTTTAACAATGAATGGGCTAGGTTTTTTTTAACAATGAATGGGTTAGTTTTTTTAACAATGAATGGGTTAGTTTTTTTTAACAATGAATGGGTTAGGTTTTTTTAACAATGAATGGGTTAGGATTTGGCTAACCGTCGAAGTGTCCGATTGTATGTACGTTTAAAAGACATCTCAAGACACATCTCTTTCAGGAATCATTTAATTAATTAGTTTGTTCATTTTGTAAAGCGTAGCTGATACATTATACTTCATTGCGTGCTATATAAACTTAATTGTATTATTATTATTATACCGAGGTGGTCTCCCATCTAGTTATTGACCAGATTCAACGTGACTTTCTATTACTTTATTAAATTAGAGAATCGAACCCACGAAAACAAAGTTAAGTTTCAGCCACGAGCAACAATCATGGCAAAGAGGTTTTCTTCTCTAAAGCCTAACGATGCTGTCGTCGGGTCGATCCCCAAAACAGTTGAAGTTTAACATAGTCTTGTATTGTTCATCGCGACCGGTATTTCATTTGACAACTGGTTGGTTACAACTTTTCAGGTTGAGCTTGACTTGACAAAGGTTTTACTATTTTAAGATGTGCTTTTGTGTTTTCATATTGTTTCTTAACGATTAATATAACTTTATCTTTTGTATAAAGTTGTAATAAAAAACTAACTTTAAGAAATTATTGTTACCTTGTGTATGAAGTTCTAATAAAAAAAAAAATACGTTTTGTATGAAGCTGTAATGAAAAATAGTCTATAAATTATTTACCTTTTCCAGTCAGCTGAGTAACACCGAGATGGCGGTGCAAGATGTTTTGCTTCAGGAGTTCATGAGTTTGGATCCCGTTGCCTTCAAGACCATCAACGTCGACATAGATTCATTCAACATAAAAAGTATGAAAATGTTTTTACTTTAGTTATAAATTTGATTGAAAATTGTAATAATGAAAAAAAAATAAAATTTGCACTAATAAAACAAACAAAAAATAAAAACTTGTATTAATAAAATAAAACATACAAATTTGTAGGGTATTAGTAAAATAAAAAAAAACTTGTATTAATAAAATACAACATACACATTTGTAGGGTATTAGTAAAATAAAAAAAAACTTGTATTAATAAAATAAAACATACACATTTGTAGGGTATTAGTAAAATAAAAAAAACTTGTATTAATAAAATAAAACATACACATTTGTAGGGTATTAATAAAATAAAAAATTAATGAAAACTTGTACAAATGAAACAAAAGAAAAGTTGCATTAATAAATTTGAATATTTAACCTGCTTTAATGAACTGATGATCATAACTATTCGTGAAGCTAGTGCCTAGAGTGACGAATTCGTCCGATTCAACAAGAGTCGTTTTCAATGCAACTTTAATTTATTTTAGTCTTTAGAAAGAAATGAATTTAATAGAATTTTTATTTGCAGGAGAAGCCTTAAAATTGACCACCAACCGGTTGTCCAACCTTGGCATTATCATGGCTCCCAAAAGCAAGGCAGACGAATCTGTGGAGGTGATTGAAGTGGAGGGGGGTGAACGCTCCCCGGGGGGGTCCATCATCAAAGTCAAATCTTCGCCTAGTACAGAAAAAGTAATTTTCATTATTTAGTAAAAATTACATTTCTTAATTTACTTTAATTGCTAAGCTTTAATAATAATAAAGTATTACACAATTTGGATAAATTAATATATTTGCGCTTATAATTTAATTATAAGTTACAAATTATATTTACATTGTTTTTGTATCGTCTGTGGTGTTTAAATTTTAAAGTTGAATACAAGGTAAAATGAGAGGCAGAAAACCATTTGGAGCATCAAAGTCAAAAATCTAACTATTACAATTGAAATTTTTTTTTACCATAAACTTTTTATACCATTTTATTAATTAACTGTTGAAGTAGCAATTCAGTATTTATACTATTTTTTCAGATAAGCCGTCTGATGCAAACATCAGCAACGACTAAGGAACCTCCTTCGAATTTGCGGTACGAGTTGGGGCCTTGGCATCCAGTGAATCCTTACAAGTTCACGCCGAGCGACTTGATTGAGAACTACAAGCAGTCCCACATCATCAACCCAAACAGAGGACCTTTCCTCATATCGAACCCAGAAAGCCAATCTTTTGCTCCACCAAATATAAATCAAAGGCGCCCTTTTAGGCGAAGAAAGCCTTCTACTACAACACCACCTACCACAACAACTACCAGTACTGCACCAACTACTACCACTACTACGCCTACTACTACCACAACTACGCCTACTACTACCACAACAACAACAACAACTAGTACCACAACTACAACTCCTAAGCCAACAGAAACATCTCTGACCAATCATCACAATGACTTGAGCGTTAGCAAATACGAAACTTATAACCTAAAACAAAACCCGTCCGAATATGACATTCAAACGATTCTGGAGTATCTTCTGATGCCAAAAACACAGATGGGCGACAGTCCTGTGAGTGGTTCCGAAAACCTTAACCGTCCGGGAGTTCAACTCCCTGAAATTGTGACCACAACCGCTAATCCTGTGACAAGGCCGGAGAGTTCGGGTTTCACACTTCCGGAACTAGACGTTATCTCATTAAGAAATCATTTGCAGAAACAAACAGAAGATCGGCTTTCAACAATCTTAGAATTCTTCTCAACTCCTAAGCCAAGCGATCGCTTAGTTACTTTTCAGGAAGTCTCTGTGGCAAACAACTCTCCGACGTTGGTCCAATCAACCGAGTCTATTGAACCTGTACTTGCGCCGAAGCCAGCTGTAAAGTCCACCATTGAAAGTTCTAGACCCAGACCGGTTCGATTACCTTTCAGTCGAGATAAATACCAACAATTAAATGTAAACCCATTCGACATATCCAAAGCGTTTGTTTTCCCTCAAACTACTCAAAATATCAACATTTGGGATATACTAACGACTCAAAAACCACTCGTGCTTAACACTGAGGTTGTAACATCGACAAGTCTTAATGTTGAGTACGGAGATATTATAAATCGACATCAAAATAATGTTCAGACCAAACAGCCAAAACGAGAGAAGTATGTGACCGTCCCAGTGATATCTGGTAACGATGTGCAATACCTAACCATAAACAGAACGCGAAGTAATTATCCAAACGTTGTTATTGTCAACCTACAAACCACTCCTTCAACCGACACCACTGAGGCAAGCTCAACAACTGCCTCTGCACAAGCAACCGGGAAAAGGCTGAATACAAAATTTTTAGACGATGTTTTTAAGTTTATTGAAAATATGAAAAGATACCGAAACCCCGACGGAGACCAGATCTTTTCAAACAGACAAGGAAAACCAATTGACTTAGACGTGGATGTGGAACCAAACCCATTTCATCCGACTACGCCAGGCAATGAAACTCCAAAATCCATTTGGTCGTTTTTGAAAAGTTTGAGTCAGTTGTATTTATCTGATCCAGCGATCATTCAACAATTGCATGACTTTGATGCACTTTCGTCAGGCGGGGATTATTACACCACAACCACGACTACAACTTCTAAACCAACGCTAGCTGACCTCTTTCAAGGCTTAAGACAATCATATTCTGATCAAGAGAAACAAGAATCAAATTATGAGCAACATTATATTTATAATCATCAAAACAATATGGAAAATATCAAGGATGCCAGTAATAGTAAAGCTGTTGATTTTCTTGAACAACTTCGACATAGTGGTAATCCACAAGAACTCTTATCAGAGTACTTCAGAGCTCAAAAGCCAGCATCAAGTCATCCTTTGACGACCTTATTTCTCAGTGGAGGAGAATTACAAAACACGCCAAGACAAGTTGTCAGCATCACAAGTAGATCTCCTGTCATTTCCTCTCGGCCTCAAATAACAAACTCTCCGATTCATACATTTGTGCTGAAAGATGGACAGACATTGGAAAATCTTCTGCAAGAAATTTTTGACAAACTACTTGATGATGACGAAACAAACGACGTTGAAACAAGTACTAGCACAACAACAACAACGACGACAACAACAGAAATTCCCATTGAAACCACACATTTTGAAGAAGAAGAGTTAGAAAATAGTCTTGACATTTCTCAAATGATCGTTGATCACTTGAACAGTATTTCAAATCTGACAATTAACAAAAATGTGTCGGACAGCTCTGAAAATAAAGAAACTTTTGCCGTGAGTACAGAAGCTACGAAATATCACGATTCTTTCGAACTTTTTCCAGTCATGACGAGACCTTTGACCAAATTTTCAACTCCTTCACCAACTCATTCGAGTAGACCCACAAAAGTACCTGTTAAGGTGGTAACTTCGGTTGACGTGTCGTATAGTCTTCACACGGGTAACTACACAATAGACCTTTCTTATGACCCGAACAACAAATCTCTCGAAGGTATGCGTTCCATGTTTGTATAGTTTTTTTATATGATTAAGACCAACTGATTTAATTCAGGAGAAAACTCTTGATTTAATTTTTTTGTGATATTTTATGTAAGATATCTTCAACTACTAAATTTTTATTTTTTAATTCATTAAATTATTTTACTATCATCTTGTATAAACAAATAAGATCGTAGAACTGATTAATCAAAAGGTACCACTGTGAACCTCAAAGTTCGACTTCTTTGTTATAATCTAAACTGCTAAATATGGTTTAACATTCTAAAACCAATGATATAGTTTCATCATTATCAAATAATATGCTAAATGTTCTAAACTTTGATTTAAATTTCTACTTTATAAAACAAAACAAAAGTTTTATCTCTACCGAGCACTTCATCTAATTTCCCGCCATCCACAGAGCTGCTGATCGGCCACTGTCACGCGAAGACCCAGTTCCGGTGCGACTCCGGTCAGTGCATTTCCCGGTCGGAACGGTGCAACCGGATCAAGAACTGTGACGACGCCTCCGACGAGAGTTCGTGCACGTGCGCCGAACACCTCCAGAGTCAGTTCCTGTCCAGGAAACTCTGCGACGGAATCATCGACTGTTGGGACAAGAGCGACGAGAACAACTGCGGTGGGTGAAGTTAGTTTTTACCCCCCCACCCCAAAAAAAAAAGAAGAAACTAAGACAACCGCGATAAGTTGGTGTAGTTATTTAATTATAATGATGGCTATACTTGATGCACCACCCGCGTTGCTTCATCAGTTGATTGATAAGTTGGAGACTCGGTCAGATTTTTCTTTCAGCATATCATGAAATGATCTTTTGAAGGCTTATTTTAGGTTCATTTTCCATTCATTATCTTTTGGATATTACACTGCACAAAGTTAGACACTACAACACTGCACAATTTATTTTTTTTATTTAACAAAAGTTTGTAAACTTGTGTTTTACAGATTGGTGTCTTCCGGGACAATTTATTTGTACAGGATCCAAAAAATGTGTTTCTCAAGCACAGGTTTGCGACGGACTTTTCGATTGTCCTGCCGGTGAAGACGAAAATAATTGCGTTACCATCGCACCAAATTTAAACTCCGCCAATAGTTTGAACTATTTTAACGAAGGTATTTACTTTTTTAGATTTAAAAATAGTTTTCTGAATTGAAATCTATTATTATTGATTTTAATATTGCTATTATTTTAGTTTACTTAATTATTGTCGCCGTAATGCTTGTTAATTTGTATATCCATTTTATATGCCGATGTAAAAATACATAAAACTAATGATCATCTCTAATAAAAAAAATAGCTCTCCCTAAATATATAAAGAAACAAAATATATTTGTGTTATTTAAAAATATTTTTGTTTGAATTCGACTCCAACAAACAAAATATATTTTTAAGTTTTTAATATTTTTGTTATTTAAAAATAATTGCTTGAATTCGACTTCAGGTTACCTGATGGTGCGCAAAAAGGGTTCTTGGGGAAAGCTGTGCGTCGACAATTTCGAGAAAGCCGTTTCGAAAGCAGACGCGAATTGGACTATTTTGGACTTGGGACAAGCAGTGTGCAAGACTCTAACTTTCAAGTGAGGCTTTGTATTTTTATCTTTTTATTCTTTTTATCTTTTTCTCTTTTTCTCTTTTATATTCTTTTTATCTTTTTATCTTTTTTATTCTTTTTTATTCTTTTTATCTTTTCTCTTTTGTAATCGTTTTATCTTTTTCTCTTTTGTATTATTTTTCTCTTTTTCTCTTTTGCATTCTTCTTATCTTTTCTCTTTTGCATTCATTGTATATTTTTTTTTCATTCGTAATCTCCTTTTTCCATTCTCTTTCACAGTTCAATAGTCTTCTCTTTTTATATTTGTTTTATCACTTGTTTTCCCTCGAAAATAAGTATTAACCATTAGTATAAATATTTCAAGACTCTTAATATCAATAAAATTCTTTTCGATACTTTTAAAGTTAAAAAATTAATTACTTTTATTGCTAATACAATAATAATTGAAAAATGAAAATGATAATTCTTCGAAAACCTCTGCAAAACAAGAGCATCGTATAGAAAAACTTCGATTAAGGACTATGTTTGAACGGCAGGCTTCAACGATGAAGTCTTACCTCGGAAGGGTTGTGTAGATTTAATATTTAATGTCCACTCACTTTTGAATGATTCTGTTATTAATATTGAAACTCATTACATATGTTGTTATTAATGTCAAAGTTGAATGTATAATATAAATATTCTATTCATGTGTTTAATATAAACAAATTATCATTTGCTAAGCAATTGAGGAATTAATTTCACTTAAAAACGTGGTTTGGTTGAAGAAGTAAAGTCTGAGGATGAGGTGGAAGATTCAACCGAACAACTTTCACTTTTGAATATTTTGAAATGTAAATCAGTCATCTGATCAGTGTTTGTTGAGGTCATTATCATATATGAAATTAATGTATTTTAGTCATAATAAAATAGAATAAAATAAATAATAAAATAGTAAATAAAATAATAAAAAATTAAATACAACAATAAATAATAAAATAAATAATAAAATAGATCCAAACAACGATTAATTTTCCCGCCTTTCCAGGACATTCCACCGGGTGGAGCGCCAGAAGGACCTTTCGGTGCCGCTGTTCAGGGCGGCGCAGCAGAAGTTCTTCGAGATGGAGGTCCACGAGGAGCAGTTCCCTTCCACTCGTGCCCGTCACGACCTCCGCCTCACACTCGCCTTCCGTCCCTCGTCCTGCCCCGGGAAGGCCGTCGTCAAGGTGGTCTGTGACGACCTCCGCTGCGGAATGCGGCCAAAGGTTGTCCAGCAGAGGGCCAGGTTGGTGTTGCAAGTTTTTTGATTTATTACATTGGAAAACAATAACGTGGACCCGAATGGCCAAAGAGTCGCTCCTGAACACATCAGAACTTCTCCAGATCTGTTATTACATTGAAACGTGTTCACGAGTGGCCATTGAAGGGTTGTGAAAGTATTTCCGAACACCTATTAGATTATTTATTGCGTTCTACACAAGACGAATATTTTTAACAAATAATAAGCTTGTCCACGAATGGTGTTCGTCGTTCGGCAATATTTTCAGAACATTTCGATGGTCATTATTGAACACGTTAGTGTCGTTGTGGTGCTCTAGAAGTGTTCCAGGTCGTCTCCATGACTATTAGTGAACACATTAATAATTACATAATTGTTCGATTCTTTTTTTCAATTCATGATTAATTAATTTATCAAATGATAAGTATAAAATTTTTATTATGAAAAATCTTTTAAAAAGTTAAAAAGATCTTTAAATATAAATTGTTTTGCTAATTCTACTTTAATAGAGAAAATAAATGTTCATAATTATTGCTTACTAATTGATTTCAAGTAACCCAAAAATATTGCTTTTATGAATAATGAAAACAAAATTATTATTAATGATTTTACATGTTTATGTTTAGTAATAAAACTTCAGACATTTGAATTACAATGTCAAACTATTTAATTTAATTACATAAATTAATGCAAACATCTTGGTTAGTTATTTTGAAACTTATGAATAAAGATAAGTTTTTTTTTATAGTTTAAGAGTATTCTCACTTTATAAAAATTACTTATTCTGTTTCTCTTTTTAATTTCATGCACAAAAACAACTTTAAATTAGTTAGTTTGTTTGAAAAAAAACTAAATTTGAGATAATTGTTATACAAATAGATATCGTAGCATTCTCTTATTTCTACTTAGTCAAAATAATTAAAAATAATCTATAAGAAACAAAAATATCACAACAACATTTTTTATTTTTGTTTAACGCTGCTTAATCAGTTTTTTGCTTTAATTATTCTTTCTTAATGTTTTTACTTTGCTTATCAGTTATTATTATCTATTTTTGTTATTATTGTTTATTTCTTTATTTATTATCTTTATGTTCTCATTCCTTTGCTTTTCATTTATAATCATCAGACCTCATATTGCCCGACGACGTGTGGTTAGGTGAGTTCTTTGCACTAACATAAATCTCTTAATTAAATAAGCTAAACAATTAAAACTATTTTAATATTCAAAACTAAATAGAATTCTTAGCGAAGCTTGCATCATTAACTATTTATATAAATAATACAAGTTATAGTTTAAAATAAATTCTAAACCTATATATATAAAGCATGTACTATTTTTTTAATTTAATTGGCATTAAAACTTATTTTGTATTCATTTAAAAAAGTTTAGTGTTTTAGTTTTGTATATCTTAGTTTTCACAAGATGTGCCAGGAAGTGCATTATGATAAAAAACAATACTTGTGAAATAAATAGGTCTAATGGAAATATTTTTGCAAGATGTTGCAAAATAGAATTAGGAGACGCTACTTTTTTGTATTCTTAACTGGAGAGAGAAAATTAAAGATGCCTTTTTCTTTTAAATTTTGTAAATGCATTCGTGGACTTCTTGAAAAATAATTATTTGTCATAGTAATATTGATGCAACAATTTTAGATAAATTAATTTAAAAATCGCTTATTTAAGTAATCATAATTTTATTGGTAATAGATTACTTAAACATAACAAAATATTTGATTATAAATTCATTTCTTGAACAGTCTTACCATCTGAATGTTATTGTTAATTGATATAAATGAAAATTTATTTACATTTTATTCTATCTCTATAATTCATTTCATTTTGTCGCCTCTTCCACACAAATTTATTTGGAAACAAAACCTATATTTTATAATACATTAAAAACATTACAGTTATTACATAAAAACATTTTCAATTAATAAAAGAAATAGGCTTGATCATTTAATTTAAAAAAAATGTGTGGTCAAAAAAATATTTGAAAGCCATTTAAAAATGTTTGTTCAAAAACCTTATTTATTTCAACCATTATTTGAATCCATTAATTCCTCTTCCAGGATCGTAGGCGGCAACAACAGCGCCCCCGGATCATGGCCGTGGCACGCCGCTCTGTACAAGGAGGGAGACTACCAATGTGGAGCCACCCTCATCAACGACCAATGGCTCATCTCGGCTGGACATTGCTTCTTCGGGTAAATTTTTCCATTTTTTAAATGGAAAAAAAATAAAGCAAAAATTTATGAACTACTCTTGACTGTTGTTGTTAGTTATTTATTGACATTTTATTTTCAAAAGTAGACCAATCTTTTTTATTTTATAGGAATGATCCTTCAATATAAATGATAGGAATGATATATATTAAATATATTTTTTCTAAAACGTTTTTATATGAACTTGTTGAATTAACAGCAGTTTTATATGTCCCAGCCATAAATCCGTAGGGTTTAGTTATGTACTAGTTAAATATATAATTGATGGCAAAAATAATAATTGTTTAGAAACAAAACTATTTTGTTTATTAATCAGTTGTGTATTTGTTTATTGTTTATTAATTATTTGTTCATTTGTTCATTTGTTTTTTTTTGTTTAATGTTTATTAATTATTTGTTTATTTTTTCAGAACAATTGACTCTTTTTGGATCGCGAGGTTGGGAGCCCTTCGGCGAGGAATGAAACTTTTCTCCCCTTTCGAGCAGCTCAAAACCATTTCTCACATCTTCATCCATCCCGAGTAAGTTTTCTCGATTGTCATTTTCTTCCGAGATTGCAAAAAATAAATTATTTTTATGACTTATTCATCTGAAACTAATGTTAAATCCCCTCATTTGTAACGCGAATGTTGATTCCACTCATCTGAAACTGTAATGTTAATTCCCCTCAGATACGTGGAAACGGGTTTCGTGAACGACATCACGCTGCTCCGAATGGACAGTCCGGTGCAGTTCACAGACTACGTCCGTCCCGTCTGTATGCCCAGCCCCGACACGCAGATCTCGGACGGGAGACGGTGCACGCTGGTCGGGTGGGGGCAGCTGTTCGAGAGTGGCAGGATTTTCCGTGAGTGTTCGTACAGTTTTATACAATTTATGACTCGGGTTTCGTTGGATTAATTGTAATCAGATAAAACCATATTAAGGATTTTGACAGCAATTGTGATAATAATGTTGATAGATGACGATAAATGTGATAGTGATATAGTATGGCGAGAGTGGTAATTTTGATGATCATTAATGACGTTGATATTTTTAATTGTATTGACGTTTTCATCAATCGATAAAACATTATTTGTATCATATGTACTAAAGTTGAATGAAATTATACCTCTGCTAAACGTAAAAATGTCCCTATAAAGGGTATTAGGAAGAAGAATATTCATCAATAGATATAAATGTTTTGGCATAACTGTTTGAAATTATTTATGAAATTAAATTTATGAATGGTTGTTGAACCATTTTGGAGGGTTTACGGAATACCATGACCATTGATGAGAACGTTTACCAATGTAGTCGGAGATTTGTTGAGATGTTCTGGAACGCCTCCATGACAACGTATGTCTAACCTTCACCCATTCCCTCAGCGGACACCCTGCAGGAGGTGGAGGTGCCTCTGATCTCGACGTTGGAGTGTCGCAGACGAACCCTTTTCATCCACTTGTACAAAATCACCGAAAACATGTTTTGCGCAGGATTCGAAAGGGGCGGACGGGACGCCTGTTCTGGGGACTCAGGAGGACCACTCATGTGTCAGGTGGGAATCGGTTTATTTTTAAGACTTACTTTACCTTAATCTAAAAGTTTTATTTATGTCTCAATCTAAAAGTTTTATTTATGTCTCAATCTAAAAGTTTTATTTATGTCT